>OZ018318.1:46247781-46403182 GCA_963969495.1 Ceratothoa steindachneri
TATATATATATATATATATATATATATATATATATATATATATATATATATATATATATATATATATATATATATATATATATATATATATATATATATATATATATATATATATATATATATATATATATATATATATATATATATATATATATATATATATATATATATAATATTATATATATATATATATATATATATATATATATATATATATATATATATATATATATATATATATATATATATATATATATATATATATATATATATATATATATATATATAATATTGGGGTGGGTCACGGAAATATAGTAAAAATTTCAAAGTGAACTTTTTGTTTCTGCACTTGTGAATTATTGTGAGGCTTCATGAGGAACTCCCAAATCCGGAGTTTCGTCCAAATCAAAGCATGTTGAGGGGTTGCACCGAGTGATCGAAAGTTTGCTTTGCTTTCACTTAGCATAGCATACCTACCATACACTGTGTTGTGGGCGCTATGCCTTTAGATATACTTCTTGGTGATGTCAACTCGTTTTGTGAATACACCGACGTAGTTTTTGCTGTTATATAACTCTGTCTTTATACTGTCAGACCCAGAACTAAGCTAAAAACATCCTCGTTTACTCCTCAGGTCTAAATGGTGAGTTTGAGTTCAACTCGGAAACGGACTGAGCTGTTTTTGTTGGGACAGCCCCTTGAAGCCCTCAGCCTGATTGTCCTTCCAACAGGGAACGATGTTCTGTGGTGACTCTTCTGTCATGGATCGAACAGCAAGGACAATCGAAAAGCTGTCATCGATGAAGTCATCAAAGTTTGAGAACGTGCCCAAATTCCTGTTGTCCAGCTGCAATCAATCATGAAAAAACTGTAAACCCTCGTCGGGAAGTACGAAGTCCGTAAGAAGGCGAAAAAAGGTCAATCTGAGGGGGACGAGGTCTCTGACGCCCTCCTCCAGGGACATTTGTCATCACTGTTCAACATCGCAGCCACTGCCACATCTTCCGCTATGATCCACCTAAACCAGGGGGACAAGAACTTCCTCGATGACCAAAGGGGCCAGAGGAAAATGGTCATGAGTACTCTTGACAAGGAGAGCGTGGCAAAGGAGTCTAGGAAACATGAGATTGGCTACTGAGAGACGAAGGAAGGAGAGGGGGTTGGCGGAGACTTCGGAGAGGAAAGAGACGGTTAAGTTGGGGCGCGGGAGTTCCACCACCGCTTCTTCATCAACTTCTTCGTCCGCCACTAACTCTCCTGCTCGGGAAAGCGCCGCTATTCTGCTTCTCCTCCGAAAAGGCCCAAAATCACGAAGGAGCTTGCAGCAGCAGCTGACAGGGTCAAGTTGACCGCTCGCGAAGCCCAACACGTCTTCTCTGCCATCGCTGCAGACCAGGGAATGCTGAGTCCGTCCACTTCTTCCATTCCCCGACACCGGAAAGTGTTGGGGAAGGAGACAGCAGAAGCATTTTTTTTTTTTTAGGAGCCTATCTAGCGACTACCCACTTGGGCACAAGTCGCTGCAATCGCAACAGCCTAGCACTAGGCTACTTTAAAATAAGAATATGAAAAAACAACAACAATAAAAAGGGAAAATTGCAACAATTAGGAAGCGAGCTCGGGCGTCGGGTGGAGGTCCGCCTTCCCTCGGCGCAGGAGCGTGCTACCTACAAAGAAAACAACAACAAAAAACAAAACCTATTTAAATAAAGGGCAGAAGATAGCCTCCCCCCAAAAGTCTATAAGTCCACCAGTCAATGTGCACGAACTCGTCCCGAGTACAAGGGAGAGGCGGTAGTGATCCCGCCCATCGCGGTACCGGGACGGGTAACGTGCGCGGAGATCGCCCAGATTGGAACATTCAACAAGAATGTGCTGAACAGTCTGGGGGTCAACGCAGTTTTCACAGTAGGGCGCTGGCGAGCGCTCCATCAAATGGCGGTGCATCTCGCGAGTGTGTCCAATTCGGATACAACATAAAGCAACCAAGCACCCCGAAGAGCTGCTCGTATTCCTGTCATGTAGTCGGTATGAGGAAGAGCGAAACGCTGGTTCGGTCGCAGAGTCCTCGCGGACTCTTTGACGCACTCATTCCCCACAATTCGTACATATCCAGGAACCCAGCAGAAGATAATTTCGACATCCGCCCGGCTTGCCAAATCCGTGGCATCACGGATATCGAGAACTAGGGGATGCAGAGATTCCAATGCCCCGAGAGCACTCAGGGCGCTTTGTGAGTCGCTATATATCACAATCCGGTCTCCGAACCGGACACGTTGCGTAATCTCCCATACCGAGTGGTGTATTGCCACCAGCTCGGTCGTGAAGACAGACGCAACGCCTGGCAGAGCCCCGCTGACTTCAAACAGAGGGGATACGGCGTGGAATCCGACCCCCTCTTGGGACTTGGAGCCATCTGTATACACTGGCACGGTTCCAGCATGACACGAGGTGTGCTCCCAAAAGGTCGAACGCAATACTCCCAGCACTGTACAAGCTTTGCGAGCAGAGAAGCGTGGCGACAAATAGCCAAATGTGGTACCCTCCAGGGTGGCGTCCTGGGCAGAACCAGGGGCGCCACCAGACCGAGAGGTATACCTAGCTCTCGAATGAGTTTCCTGGCCCTAAACCCAAAGGGCTTAGGGTATGACTGGCGTCTCTCGGCGGCATAGGCACCGTCAAAATCAGCTGCGGATGCAGTGAGAGCTGTTGGGGACTGAGGGAGGCGCCGGGTTCGCGCGTACAGGCGGAATAATACATTGTGTACGGCGTAGAGCGAGTGGCATCTCCCCAGCATCGACTAGTATGCTCTCAATGGGGAAAGTGTGGAAGGCACCAGTCGCCAGGCGAAGGCCGGTGTGGTGGATCAAGTCCACCTTCCGCAATACACGCTCGGCTGCGGATGCATAAAACTCGCATCCGTAGTCGAGCTTTGAACGAACAAAGGATCGATAAAAAAGTAAGGCTATCAGCGCCCCAAGTGCTGAACGTCACGGAACGGAGAATATCCATGGCGGGGGTACAAGAGACCCTAAGGCTGCGAATATGAGCCTCCCAGGTGAGGCGTCGGTCAAATACAAGACCAAGGAAACGGTGCGATTCAACCACTTCTAAGCGTACCCCATTAAGAAACAAGTCTGGGTCAGGATGGAGCCGTGGATGGCGGCAGAAGTGCACCACCTTAGTCTTGGCGAAAGAAAACCGAAACCTGTGCGATTCGGCATAGCGAGAGAAGCGGTTCAAGGCCTGTTGGAGACGAGGCTCCAGAGTTGGCGTCTGGGTCGCGCCAAAAGAGATCGAAAGGTCATCCACGTGTAGGGCTTCCCCCACCCGTACACGGAATCGACGATCTCACAAAAATTCAGATATAAACATTGGGAGGCGGCCCCTCGTCCCCATCGTGTGGAGAGTCTACATGAAACCGTATCGCCATGCGGTATCATAGGCCTTCTCCAGATCGAAAAACACCGTGGCGTAGTGCTGTCTACGAAGGAAAGCCTTGCAGACGGCATTTTCCAGTCGGAGAAGAACATCCGACGTGGAGTGGAACTTGCGGAAGCCGCACTGTGCAGAAGACAGATGGCCTCCGCTGTCCAGAAAAAAGGCTAATATAACATTTAACAATTGCTCCAATTTCCGCGACATCACGACGTGCATTGAATGCTGACGGAGCAGCATCCCGGCTAGAGAATGCGGAGAAAGCGGTCGCGAAGGATTCCGCCACGGACGCGGGGTCCGAGATTGCGGTCCCATTCTCCTGGATAACTAGAGGGGGGTTCTGCAAGAACTTGCCCCAAATCCTTTGGACTTGCTTCCACACCTCTGCTAGAGGGGTATTCACATTAAGTGAAGACATGTATGCCCGCCAAAAAGAGCGGCGGGTGTGCTTCGAAATATACCGTAACCTAGCCCTAGCCCGAAGAAATTCACCGACAGTGAAATCGTTCGGGCGGCGCTTATAGCGCATGTAGGCATAGCGCTTCTGCTTGAGGGCCATCTCACACTCAGCTGGCCACCACGGGAGTAGTCGGCGTGCCAAACGTCCAGACCTTCTAGGAATAGTAGCCAGGCCCGCAGCGATGAGGTTGCCGGAAAACAACTCAACGGCCTCAGCTACCGACCTAAACTCCTCGACTGAGAAAGAGAATTCAGTCATTTCCTGAAATTCAGACCACTGCACCCGCGCCAAGCACTACCGGGTCGGGCTCTTGGGCGGCAGCGGCCCAGAAAATGATATTTGAATGGGAAAGTGATCACTACCATGGTCATCGACCACTCCCCAGTCAAAATCGGGCTGTGCATCCAGAGAGCACAAAGATAGATCGAGGCAGGAAAATGAAGCAGTTCTCGCGCAGTGATGCATAAACTTTTAGGACACCTATCTCAAGCTCGTCGATCAGGTTGGCAAGGACTTGTCACCCGGGATTGATAGAGTAGTCTCCCCAGAGGGGGGTGTCTACCGTTTAGACCTCCGAGCAAAGATAGGGCATCGGCAACTGTGCCACGACGCGGCGGAAGTCCCCCACGTTGAAGTCGGCAGAAATAACAGTATACCTCCTATCAAGGTGCAGCTGCACAGCTACTGCCTGAAAGGAGGTATTTAAAGCCAAGAGAAGAACGGAGACATCATGCCGGGTGTAAATTGCACATCCTCCCGCCCGGCCCCATCCCATAGTGGTGGGTCACAAAACCCTTATACCCTGGGAGGGTGGGCAGGGGGCATGCGCCCAGCATGGTCTCCTGCAAAAAGATAGCTAACGGGGAATGGGAGGAGACGAACCTCCGCAGCTCATCCCAGTTGGCCCGGAGTCCATGGCAATTCCATTGAAGGAATATGCCCCTCCAGGCCTAGCTCGGAGGAGACGCGGGGGCCCTCTTCGAATAGAAGACCTTCACGGGAATGGCCGTATGCTTCCCGGAGGCAGAACCCCGGGCGCTGTTGGCTGGACAATGCGCTGTCACCTTTGAGGACTTATTGGGGGAGGTTGGGCTCGCCATGCAAGTCTTTTCCTCCCTCCGCCTCGAAACCTTAGGCGGGCATTGTGGCATCGGAGGCGGGGAGGCCCTCTTTTTGAGGATCAACCATCTCCTGTAAGTCGAAACGGCCACGGGCCTCCACCGATTCGTTAGACTCACTGGAGGCAACACCCCTTGGAAAGTAAGGGGGTTTGCCCTACCGAGCCGCTTCAATGGGGAGCGGTCGGCTATGGGCTGCCTGTTGGCTTTCTTGGCAGTCCCCTTGGAAAGTAAAGGGGGGACTGCCGCTGGAAAGAGGGAGGTGCCTGAAGGCACTTCCAGACAAGGGGGTAAGGGGTAGTCCCTTACACCCGTAGGGAAGGAGAGGAGTAAGCCTCCTCTCCGGTTAGAGATTTGTGGGTCCTCTGTGAGAGCACAGGGAGGGAAGGGTTTTTTTTTTAAATTTGCATCATTGTGCATGGTGACCCTAATTTTCTCACAGGATGCACACTCATCACCCCTCGCAGTAGCCCACCCTGCAAGGAGTGCGTACAAGCCTGGCAGAGCCAGGTGCCACCATTTTGGACCACCCCTCCTGCCTGATGGCCTGGCAGTCCCTCAGCATGGCGGCTCCACCTTGGACATGGCATAAAATGGATAGTGTATAAAAATAGAAAGGAAGAGGAGGTGAGGAAGATTTGTGTGGGGATAAAGCAGGTTATTAAAAAATCCACCATCCAAAAATGGAGCTCAGGGGTGAGGGATCATTGTCCCCTCCCCCTCAGCCCCGATCTGGGATAGTTGGCTGAAAAGAAGGTCAGCATCTACCCCGTGAAATTATAGGCTAACCAGAGAAAGTTGTAGAAGAGGTTGTATGAAAAGCAAGGAAACGTGGGAAACAAGTGTTCTGAAGGAAGGAGAAGAGGCTAAGCTGGGGTCGGATGGGGTGCTGATTTCTATCAGCACGGCAGCCAGGATGGCAAATCGCTGCACCACTTACAGGGGACAGCAGAAGCAGCCTTCAAGGATTATCAAAACCAAGTACAGGAGCACGCCGCAGTTCTCATCCTTCATTGGGATGGGAAACTCTTGCCCAGATCAGAAAGTCAAGGTCATGTTGATCGCTTGGCCATCGTTGTCACCAGTCTGTCCCTCGAAGGAGACAAGCTTCTGGCTATCCCTGCCTTGCCATCCAGTACCGGAGAAGCAATGGCCAGCAAAGTTGAAACCATCAGACACGGGACATTCAAAGACAGAGTTGGGGGTCTCTGCTTCAACAACACGCTTCAAACACAGGCATCTATTTTGGCTGTTGCACACTCCTCAAACAGAAGTTGAGTCATCCGTTGTTGAACTCACCGTGCTGCCACCACATTATGGAGCTTAGCTTGGCCTCAGTCTTCGAGGCCACCTTTGGCGGTGCTACATCCGGCCCAGCCGTTCAACTATTCAAACAGTTCCACAAGAAGTGGCTCACTCTTGTACATGCTAATGCTATGATCATCAACGACCCTCGGTTGGCTGACCATGATGAATGGAAGGACGACCCTTGAGGCTCTTGCCAAGGTGGCCAAAATGACAAGAGATGATTATAGAGTTCGTGAAACTAACGGCAAAAGCCATCAAGGGGAAGGCTCCCACCATCTTCAGCAAACCAGGAGCTCACCACCACATGAGATGGATGGAGAAGGCGGTGTACATGCTCAAGCATGAGTTTGAACTCATGCGGAGGGAACTGCATAACCTCCAGGAGATGAGCATGTTCATCATCCTAATCTACACCCATGCCTGGTTCGAGGCTACCTTGGCCACAGACCCTCCTTTCAATGATCTCAGTCTCTTCCAGGATCTCCACAACTACAGAGACCTCAACTCAAAGATCTCAGAGGCCACGGTGAAGACCTTCAAGCAGTACTTTTGGTATTTGTGGATGGACCTTGTCAGCCTTGCCTTGTTCAGCGACAAAGTCATGATTGAGGAGAAGACCAAGATGGTGGAGAAGCTGGCCATTGACAAGGACCTCGACAAGAAGCGATGGACGACAGCGCCCCAAGATCCTTCTTTGGTGACTTTGAGTGACCTTGTCACCAAGCAGTCACTTTTCTCCTTCATGGCACTGAAGTTGGATGCCTTGTTTCTCCAATCTCCTGTGTTCAGTTGGAAGGAAAGCGAGGAATAAAACCAGGGAAAGGAGACCATCCACCATCTGGCAGTGACCAATGATGCAGCGGAATGGGCGATCAAACTGATCACTGATTATCCCCAGATCCTCACCAAGGATGAGAGCAATCGACAAGCTCTCCTGCAAGCTGTCGAGCGCCACCAATGGCTGAACCTGAACCCTAACTGATCTTACAGAAGAATATACAAATCATTTTCAGTTTTATTTTGAAGAAAGTCCAAGAAATATGCCATTCCTATCACTGTTCCTAAGTGTTCCTTGTATAGTATCAGAGTAATATTCCTCCCATATGCACTGCTGAATCGTGAAATGTTCCTAGAATAGTTATTTACCTCACTTCAGAGCAAATAGTTTTGTTTCTGTGGCATTTATAGTTGATGTGAATAAATAAGCCTGAGAAATGAACACTTGTATGGTCTCGAAAAATCAACTACCCTGTGCGATCCCTAAATCTTAAAAAATTCACACAAAACTTTGTGCTTTTTTTCCTTGTTATTCCTCACAATAATTCATGGGGGCCATATATATATATATATATATATAGTAAATCCTCAACATAACAAACCTCAATATAACAAACCAAATTTCCTGGCCAAACTCCATCAGGTTTAACGAACCGAAGTTCGTTAAATCTGATGTAGTCAACTTTACTTCATTAGTAATATTAGTAATTACATACATATTACATATCCATGCAATAAAGTCTTTATATACATATTTACGTATACAGATTAATGAAAAAACTATCATTATTTCCATCACTTTTAACGACCATCGGGTTTAATGAACTTTCGGCTTTAGCGAATGACCCCCTGCCCCATATAGTTTGTTATATCAAGGGTTTACTGTACATACATACATATAGCCAATACAACAAATTTTAACATTTATTTGAGATATCTGGATGTTTCATACATCTACCATTTTGAACATCAGCAGTTTTCTGTCACTTTTACAAAATTACATAAGCATTAAAAACTAAACTAGAAATATACAATGCAGTTAATTGACCAAAAAAAGTAGAGAAAATGTACAAAAATGATAAATGTAAAAGAAATAAATGAATAAGTATAAGCAAATTGGGTTACCAAATAGGGATCCCTGAATTTAGAGGTTTCTGGAGAAGACTGGTAGTGTGGGGAAAAAATTAAACAAATAACTACTGTTGATATATTGGTTGGTTGTTTAAAAAGAACTAGTTAGATTTTAAATAATTAATAAGGGATTTGAAGACTGTTGGTAGTTAAGTTTAAGTGTGACTTTTGAAATATATAGAGATTCCAAAATATCCAGGTCACGACTACCAGGCCACAAATCCCAAATAGAAACTTCTTGTCTAAAATATGTTATAAAACACAGAATGGTTTATTATTGATGAAAATTTAAGTCGTAGTTAGGTCTGTTTACCGGTATAGTGGGAGAAAGAATGATGCTTACTGATCCTCAATTGGAGTTGAAGGGTGGTCTTACCCACATAGCCGGCATAGCAGCCTGCACACAAGAATTGGTAAACTAAAGACGATTGAGGCATTTGAGTTTTGTTTCTTTTGGGGTGAGAAAAGTTTTGATAGTTAGAGTGTTGATGGAATAAAATGAAACTAACATTAAGGGTATCTCTTAACTAGTACTGAGTGTAGTTCATTCATTTATCAATTTGTTAGTAATAGGGCCAATGTAAAGTATATTTAAATAAAGAGCCATTTTCTCAGGCTTGATTTTACCATTTCAACTATTATATAATTTGTCTGAAAATCATTCAGTAAGTTTGTCAAGAACTTGGGAAGGAAACAAATTAAATTTACAAAACTTTTTAAAGTGAGTTCTTGGTGGAACAAAGCCCAGTTTTAGGATACTCTGTTGATACAAAAAAGTCTACAGAATATCTTCAAACTGGGCTTTGTTCCACAACCAAGAACTCACCTTAAAAAGTTTTATAAATTTAATTTGCTTCCTTCCCAAGTTCTTGCCAAACTTAAATGTATACAAGAATTCAAAAAGACCCAAGTTCATGTACAATAACACAATGGTAAACTGTCATGGATCAATACTGGTAGTCAGCAACAACTTTGAAAATTCTACACACTTCTAGTAGCTTGGGATAATCTTACTTTCACGACCTATTCTTTCTTTAAGCATTAAGAACATAATATAAATTTGAATGTGATCTAACTAGTGCCTAGGCCATGCTTCAACAGAATTAGTTATACATGCACAATGCACAACCTTTAAATGTGAGCTCATAAATATTCCAATCGGATGGAGAAAATAATAGCTTTGACCATCAGAAGCTAAATGTCTTTAGACATTTTGAGGGACATCCAGCATTTTTTTCCCCCTTTTAAGGGCCATCATCATGAATGACTGAATGGGCACAAGTTTCCCTAAGAAAAACAGCCCATTTTCCTCTGGCAGTCAAGCATGTACCCAACAGTAAGAAATGCCAAATGAAATGGAACCCAGCCTACTCCCAAAAAGTCAAACAATCTAGACTCAGGAGTGTATGAACTTGTCCAGAGTACAAGGGACAAGCTGTAGCAATCATGCTCATCCTAGTACTGAAAAGGTAACATGCACCCAACAAGAATGTGCCATTCGGCCTGGAAGATCATGCAGTCACTGGAGTAGGGTGGGGGGAAGCACTCATCAAATGGTGGTGCAACCCATGAATAAGCCAAATTTGAAGAAGACAGGAAGTGACATGAAGCCATGTGCCCAAGAATCGGTCATTTTGGCGGTATCGGTAGAATTTGGCCGATACTTTGAAAAAATATGCCTATATGCTAGTGCTATATACAACAATATATTAATGCAATAAATTTATCCTGACAAATATATGTCACATAGTGAAAGAAAAAACATGTTAAATATATCATTTGAAGCAGGGTAAAGTAACCATAAAAAATTACATTCCTAAAACAAAAGAAATCACTTAAAACCAGTGGTTTGGGCTTTTTTTTTAAATTTTGCAAATAACATTACCAACAAATAACAATTGCCAACCCTGATTTAAAGCATTGATAAAGGTCGCAAGAACATATTTACTGTATCTTTTGTATTTGAGGGTGAAATATGGCTAGTACATTACATAAAAGTCTAGTTCGCCATTTTTATGTAACCGTTATTGATGATCTTACCAAAGCAAAATGTAATTTATGTAGCAAATGCACTTCAAGGGGTGGAAAAGATGAAATGACTCATAATACAACTAACATGAATAAACATTTCTAATCACAACACAAGGAAGAGTTAAAAAAAGAAGAGAACTGTATTGAAGAACACAAAACATCTATCAGCGAAAAGAAAGAAACTTGATCAGTATTTTGTGTCTTCTAACAAGAATAAAAAAAAAAGCCTCCTGATGATGCAGATGCTTCAACTAGTAATTTTTTTAAGGTTTTCATTAGTTTTATATAGGCTTAAAACATCTCCAAAAATGCAAGAAAATTGTGTGTATACCTAGTCTAGGATTTTATCCAAAATTCATACATTTTGTTAATTCTATTTATGTATTAAAGTCTTACAGTCTGCTCATCATGGCTCAGAGGACTGGACCTGCTGCTTTGACAGAGTTTGACAGAGAAAAAGTGTGGTGCCACAGGGACGCACATCCTGATTTCCTGATATACACAATTTTCTACCATTTCTTACCATCCTTACCTCCCTCTCCATATTCTGTGCTTTTATCTCTCTCATCACTCCATTCATGTAATTAGTTTTTTATTAATGTAAGTACTGTACTATAATTCTTCTGTTCTCATTGCAGAAGTTGATCAATCTGAACATGGGTCTAGTCCCAATTCACAGCTAAATATAAAAGAAACTTTGAATCTCAAGAAGATGTGGGATATAAATAGTGCCCAGGCTACAGCAATACATACACTATGCAGTTGGTGAAATGATAGTTGACAATCAGCCAATTTCTGTGGTTGAAGACATGGGATTTATGAGATTGCTGCAAAAACTCAAACCTAATTATGAACTTCTCGGCAGAAAGTATTTCACTAACACCATTATTCCATCTATTCGCTTATCGATCACAAAGAAGGTGAAGAATATACTTCAGAAATCACATTTTATTAGTCTCACTACTGACATTTGGACCAATGTATCAAATGAGGCATTCATTAGTCTCACAGCCAATTGTATAGATAAAACCTTCAATATGCAAATAGTTGTGTTAAGAGTGAAGCCTTTTCTAGGTAGATATACTGCATTTCCCATAACTAATGAAATTCAAGAAGTACTACAGGAATATGACAGCCCTACTAACAAAATTCATGTGATTGTACATGATAATGATGCAAATATTGTAAAAGGTATTGAACAAACTAGTTATGATGGTTTAGCTTGCTTTCTGCATACAATACAGCTTGTAATAAATGACATTCTCAAGCAAAGAATTATTATAGACATGATTGCTTGCTACAAAAATGACAGAATTCAAGCATTCTCTTGCAGCCTGCAATAAACTCCAGAATCTTTAAGAAGAGAACCAACTATCCAAGCACAAGTTGATTCAGAATATCCCAACATGATGGAATAGCACATACCATATGCTAGAGCACATGTTTGAACAAACGAAAGCCATGGGAATATATCTGTCAGATGAGCACATCTTCCATTTCTTGATGGAAACAAATGGAGTCTCATCGGAAAGGTGTTTCACAAAACAAGTGTATGTCTGAGTGAAAGACACAATCTAGCTTCAGATATCTTGTCTCAAATACAGTTTCTGAAGTTGTTCATCAACAAAGCTTTCAATGACCAAAAATACTCAGGTCTTGGTAGTACTTTATCTGTTTTCAAAGCTTCAATGTCAAGGTTTGAGAGATACTCAAATAACTACATTATCATTCTTGATCCTGGCTACAAAAATAAGTTCTTTGAAAGCGGCTCAGATGAAGAAGAGATGTGCAAGATTAACCAAAACAACATTGTGAAAGAGTTTTAAGGAACAAAATAAAGGTTAAAACAGTTAAAGCTAGGTCAAAGCTCAAATGCCCTTATTGCTACAGCCAGTAGCACTGATTCTGGTAATGAGTAGCACTGATTCTGGTAATAAAAGTGAAAGGTTTCAACAGTCTCCTTATGATCTTTGTGACAGACTCATCATCTTCACAATCTAGGCCACAGTCAGGGAAAACAGCTCTTTCAAATAATGCCCCAGTAATGAGATTGACAAATATTTGGCAATGGATTTAATTAGTTTGAAGGAAGATCCTATGAAGTGGTGAGAGAACAATGCTCTACTATTGCCATGTTTATCTAATTTAACTCTAAAGTTCTTAAGCTCACCTCCATCTTCTATTGAGAGCGAACGTATATTCAGCATTGGAGGAAATATTTACACACTACGAGAAATAGGCTATCAACAGATCATGGAGAAATGCTCATGTTTCTCAATTATAATGTTAGAATTATTTACTTCAAATACTAATACTCTCAGTACGATGGAAGTATTAGTAGATAGATTTTTGTGATATAGATGCCATCTAGTTTATACGACCTAGCTGATTATTTTTAACATGTAGAAATCTTGATTAGTTATTATTTCATTCAAAAATAAATTTTCTTTCAGCTTTCTTTTCATTCAATCATTTTAAATCTTATACCTCATGAATGAGATGCTAATTTCTATAGATTTGCACTTTGCAGCTAAAGGAAGTATCTATGGGTGGCTACCTATTTTTAAAACCAGTATATAGTAAGAGTAGGATAAGATTGGAGGCAGCAGTAATATGGCTTTTGAGGAGGAGGTTGTGAATTCCATGGACAGATCGAGTTACCAATGAAGTACTGAAGAGGGTTTGGGCAGAGACAGATAATA
Organism: Ceratothoa steindachneri; assembly: GCA_963969495.1. NCBI lineage: Eukaryota > Metazoa > Arthropoda > Malacostraca > Isopoda > Cymothoidae > Ceratothoa > Ceratothoa steindachneri. The sequence goes on from OZ018318.1 coordinate 46,260,747, forward strand.
GGGAATATAGTGAGAAGATAATTGAAGTTTTGGGGACATATATTAAGGGAGAAAGAATGGGAGATTGTCTGTTGGTAATAGTGGAGGGAAGAAGAATGAGTGGGGACAGAGGATGAAATTTATGAATAGCTTACTGGAAGGCTTGGGAGGACACTGCAGGATGGTGGACTTGGTCAGGATGTCTTGCGACATATGTAGTGGAAGAACATGGTTAAAAATATCACATGACTGGCACATCAGTAAGGTAAGGATAAGAAAAATAGTAAAAGTACAGGTATCCATAATGAGTATCTGCCCTTCTGGGTATCAGTATCAGCCAAAAATCTGGCATAGTCCCATTCCTAGTCCACAGGAACAGTCGCAGTCCCACAACATTGTTACCATCACCCATCTTCTTTGCCAGGTAGCCTGGAGGGTTGCACTGATTCCTGCTATGTAGTCAGTGTGAGAAGAGCAAATGCTGGTTTTATCACCCAGTCCTCATGGACTCTTTGGTGCACTCATTTTCCTACAATCTACATCTCCAAGAACCCAGCACAAGATGAGCAACATCTGCCCAGCTTGCAGAAACTATGGCATAATATATACTGTGAATCAAGGTATTCAGATTCAATTGCTCCAAGAGCACTCAAGGCACTTTGTGAGTTTTATAGATCACAATCCAGTCTCTGAAACAGGCACAATGCTAGGTGCTATAAAATTCTGACAGCATGCAACAGCCTCCTTCTACTCTAAATGGTGCCTGGGGACAGTTTCACAGATGCCGCAGCCTCACTTAATTGTGATAACATTGGCAGGGCCTACAGAGGAGGTTGGAGGATCAAAAGTTTCTCCCGGGGAGATATAAACAACAGCAACAGCAATCAACCTTTGAGTTTGAGCATAAGGACAACATTTGAACACACTGTAAGTAATTGTATTCAATTTTCTTACTGTGGAAACCTTTGAGATCATCCTGTATATGATAAGATATATCACAATCTTGTTTTTCGGGGGCATGGGTTTCCCTATTGATCTGCCTCCATTTGAATCCTTTTATTTTTCAATGGGGACTTAACATTACATAAAATATTGATATACCTATGTATAAATTGTATATCTTGTATTTTAACTCATGAAATGCCAATATTGAACCAAACTATATAATTTTAGAAAATAAGAAACAAAATAAATATTAATATATATAGCCATTTTGTTATATTAATATATGCATATTGATATGTATACTATAGGTTATATCTATATAGATATAAAAATTTAACCTTTAATCTCCAAAACAGAAGAGTTTCAGTAATTGAAGCAATCTGACACTTTCCTCTATTATTCTATAACTATGTATAATTAGGCATATTAATCAAAGCAAAATAAGAATAAAAATAACTTACAATCAAATATAAGCAATTTTTCTCTTGTATCTAAATAAACAACATTCCCTATGATATCTACTTGGCTTATAACATTATTCCTAACTAGACACTTTTCTTCTTCTGCCACAACTTTAAGATCATTCAAGAAAAATTTCTGATACATCAGCAAATCTATCAAACGATAGAATACTGTTCAACCTTATCTTGTAATGTGTCAGTTTAAACCTTTTAAGCTGAAAATAAAGAATTTTTGTATTAATAAATGATGGAACTATATTAAACCATTTATGCCCAGCATTGCATTCATGCAGCGCAAAACATGACTGAACAAACACTATGAAACATTTTTTTAAATGTGCAGGAGTCACTGCCTACTTGGGCATAATTCACCGTACTCAACACAACCTACTACTAGGCTATATTTACACATTTCTTGCGATGCGACCCACATGTGGGTCTTGGCTCACTTCTATTTGCAGCCCATGGGCGACTACAATCTATTATTTTTTTATTTTTTGTATTTGCGGGTAAAAAGTTCCACTTCTTTTTGACAATGAGATTTAGAAAAGATTAAAAAAGTGTTTTAGGAACATTTTTTATTTTTTTAACACACAGAATTCAATATTTAAAGTAAAACATCGATGCAAAATTCTAAGAATATTATGGACAAAATTATAATTAAGTTCAAAGTGTAAAAATTTATAATTTTAAAACTAAAAAAAAGTTCCTTTTAATGAATTCTCTATGAAAAATCAACAAATATTTAACTTGTGTGCTTGAAATTGAAGCATGAAATGGATAAATATGAGTTTTCATCACACTTGTTGAAAAAGGTTGATACTTTTTTTTTTGCTTTCTTACATGCCTCATTTCATCCTTCATTTGCTGATATTATCTCGTAGCACCCCCTATACCTTTTTCTTGTTTTATTTTGGGGACCCTTGGCTTCCATTAGTTGATGACCTGAATTTCTAGTGTTTCCACCAATGCTGGTCTTCTTTTTTCCCTGTCCTAATTTCTTCTTTTGGGGTACCACATGTCAAAGAAAGAATTAGAGATTCTTTGAAGGCACAAAAAGATATTTTTTTATCTCCATAAAATTTGTTGTAAGAATACCCAGGCATTTACACAAGATGTGCAGGCAAGCAATTCAAATGCTATTTTTCTGTACCATTTTAGACTTTTCTTCAGTGGAGTGTAATATGCAGACATTTGGTCAGACACATCTACCCACTTTTTTTGCAGTATTGTAGTCTTGAACACTTTGGGGCTTCTTTATAGGTTCTCCACTTCTTGATGTTTTTCCATTTGGAACTAGACTATCATCCTGTTCTGGAATGGTAGATATAGTCAGAATCTTCCTTTTGTCCTTCCAGTTAAACACTTTGAGACCTGATTTGCTTTCTATTGCTTTTATTTCACCCTTTTTAAGGTTAGCATTCAGAAGTTCTCTGGGGATATTTTTCCTGTTTGCTCTCAGTGTGCCACAAAGATAAGTTTTTCTTAAAAAGAGTTGTTCAGCTAACATATTAACGTTATAATAGATGTATATAATGGAACACCTTGGTCAAGATGTAATCCAATTATCCTCATAACAAGTGATTTTGTACAAGTGAGGGGTGGGTAACAGCTGTCTTGAGCACAATAAACTTCCAGATTTAGAGTAGACCCCTCCTTAGAGCAGGGCTTATAAAGTTTGCACCCATATTTGTCTTTTTCTCAGGATATATTGCCTAAAAGACACATGCCCTCTAAATGGCACAATAGTTTCATCAATCACCAGTTCTGATTCTGGTTGATAAGACTGCCTTATAATTTTCAAGAATTGCATCAGCCAATTTCTTGATTTTATAATCCCTTCTGTTATTGCTTGGATCGGCATTATTGCCGAAATGCATCATTCGTAAAAGGACCAAAAATCAATCTCTTTGCATTTTTGTAGGCACCAATTGGTTCTCATATAAAATACTTTTTAACCCATAGTGTTACTTCTGGAAGAGGCACTAAACCCATGTACATAATGATTCCTATGAATGTTTTTATTTCTTCCCTTTTAGTCAGGACCCAGGCTTTCAGCCTAGAGTTTCTAGTTACAACATTTGAGGCTAAAATTTGCTCAGCATATCGGTTTGTTTCAGTAACAATCAAATTAAAAAATATTATCAGTTACCATCTGCATATAAATATCAATGGGCCATACCTTTTTATCAGGTGACGAAGCCAAAGCTCTCAAGCAAAGCACTTCTCTTTAAAAATCAAACCTTCAATTCGATTCTTTGAACTAACTGGTTGACATTGAAGATCAGACGCTATATCTTGTATTTCATTTTCATTATCCTCAATTTCTTCATTATTTTAATCACTCAACATTGAGTCCTCAGTTGATTCTGAAACACTGTCATCAGATTCATATTCACTGGCAGAATCCATTGGGGGTAGATTTTCCTCATCAGAAGAGTAGTCATCATTTTTTAGGGCGGGGGGGTCTGAACTTATTATAAATAGTTGAAGGGTTCATTCTGAAAAAAACATATCAAAAGAAACATGTTAACTTGCATACATATTAAATTGAATATAAACAACCATATGCAGGGTGCAATTCCACTGAAATAAATAGGCTTCACTCAGTCTACTGCACCTTTTATTCCTGTAAAATCACCAAAGCTAAGTTATCCTATATTAGGTTGGGTTAGTAGTTGGATTGCAAAGGAATTAAAATACTCTCCGTCCGAATAGTGACTCAAGGTTCGAAACCCACATAAAGCGTAAATCTCCAATTGGTTTCAGTCAAAAAAATGACTGGCCAAGACACTTCAATTCAACTGCATCCATAACCAAATTGGTGAAATATTAGTGTTAAAAATAGGCCACATACCATATAGAATTTTAATAAATACTTAAATGAAATAAATAGTGATTTTTTTTTTAGCTCATCTGGCGACTGTCTGCTTGGGCATAAGTTGCCGTACACGACACAGGCTACTACTAGGCTATATTAAGAAACAAGTAACACAAAAAAGAATACAAATAACGCTAAAAAGGCCAAGTGCTAAAAAAAAATAAGAAAATGAAGTGCTCCGGCACTGGAACATGCAACCTAAAAAGAATAATAAAAAAAATAAATCAAAATAAAGGGGAGGAGGCTGGCCACTTTCAAAGAGTCATAAAGTTCACAGATTAATGAAGGAACCATTGTTATTTCCATCAAGTTTAATGAACCCACCCCCGCCCCATATAGTTTGTTATATAGAGGGTTTACTGTATTTGGTTTCCATAGTAAAGTGGACCTATGCTTTAGAGGATGCAAAGTTAATATCGGTGTAGCAGGTGGTTAGTGGGTTCAACCCTGTGTTATACAACCAATCAGTTTTGGCAAACTGTTAAGTAGTGGCAAACAGGGTCTAGTTATTAAGAAATTAAGCCAGTAAGGCATGAGGAGCAAGATTTGGTAGATCTAAATCTTGTAAGGATAGATGAGTGGGAGGATGAATTATGGGTGATAATGGTTTTCTTTACTCCCTCCCACCTTATATTTTGATTCCTTCTCCAAGGGATTACCTCCCACTCACTGGGGAGGTTGGGACAAATGACCCGTGGTATATTAGTAAAAAAGGAATGGTTAGTTCTAAACTCCCTTTTATCTATATACAGCCTTGGCCAAAATTATAGGGCAGGTATGAAAAAGTGAAGAATATGATTGGAACATTTATTTCATACTTGACATAATACAAATAAACACTTTTGTGTATATTCTATCAATAATTAATATTTGATGTGTCGTCCTTTTGCATTTATGCATACTTGAGAATAAGTTGACACAGGTGTTTAGCTCAATTTTCTGCCACTCTTCATGAATTTTGACTGCTAATTCACTTTTTGAGGAACATTAGTGCACCCTCACTTTTGTTCAATGGGGTTGATTTTTTTTTTTTTAGGGGTTATCTGGCGACGGACCACTTAGGCATAAGTCGCCGTAAACAAACAGCCTAGTTCTAGGCTACTTTAAAAAATTTGAACAGAAAACAACAATAAAAAGAAATAACAATTGGAAGCAATAACAATAACAAAAACAACTAAACCTAGTTAGATGAAAGGAAGAAGGCCAGCCTCCCCCAAAAAGTCAACAAGTCCACAAGTCAATGTGCACACACTCATCCCGAGTACAAAGGACAGGCGGTAGCGACCCCGCCCATCCCGGTACCAGGACAGGTAACGTGCGCGAAGATCACCCGGACTGGGACATTCAACAAGAATGTGCCGAACAGTCTGGGGGACGACGCAGTCGTCGCAATAGGGCGCAGGCGAGCGCTCCATCAAATAGCGATGCGTAACACGAGTGTGTCCGATTAGGAGATGACAGAAAGCGACCTGAAGCCGTCGCAGCATTGGGGGATAGGTCCATGGGAACAGTCGCGGCGCAATGGAACAGAACTTTAAGTTCCCTTCGACCGTCTCCAATCTTCTTTGCCAAGCAGTCCGAAGAGCTGCCCGTATTCCTGCCATGTAGTCGGAGTGAGGAAGAGCGAAACGCTGGTTCGGTCGCAGAGTCCTCGCGGACACTTTGGCGCCCTCATTCCCCACAATTCCTACATGTTCAGGAACCCAGCAGAAGATAATCTCCACATCAGCCCGGCTCGCCAAAACCGTGGCGTCACGGATATCGCGAACCAGGGGATGCGGAGATTCCAATGCCCCGAGAGCACTCAGGACGCTTTGTGAGTCGCTATAGATCACAATCGGGTCTCCGAACCGGGCACGTCGCGTAATCTCCCATACCGAGTAGTGTATTGCCACCAGATCGGCCGTGAAGACAGACGCAGCGCCTGGCAGAGCCCCACTGACTTCAAACAGAGGGAATACGGCGTGGAAGCAGACCACCACTTCGGACTTGGAGCCATCTGTATACACTGGCATGGTTCCAGCGTGACACGAGGTGTGCTCCAAAAAGGTCGAACGCAATACTCCCAGCACTGTACAAGCTTTGCGAGCAGAGAAGCGTGGCGACAAATAGCCAAATGTGGTATCCTCCAGGGTGGCGTCCTTGGCAGAACCAGGGGCACCACCGGCCCGAGAGCTATATCTACCTCTCGAAGGAGTTTCCTGGCCCTAAACCCAAAGGGCTTAGGGTATGAATGGCGTCTCTCGGCGACATAGGCACCGTTGAGATCAGCTGCGGATGCAGTGAAAGCTGTTGGCGACTGAGGGAGGCGCCGGGCTCGTGCGTACAGGCGAGTAATGTGATGTACTGCACGCAGCGCAGAGCGAGTGGCATTTCCCCAGCATCGACCAACAGGCTCTCAATGGGGAAAGTGCGGAAGGCACCGGTCGGAAGGCGAAGGCCAGTGTGGTGGATCGAATCCACCTTCCGCAATAAATGCTCGGCTGCGGATGCATAAAACTCGCATCCATAGTCGAGCTTCGAACGAACAAAGGATCGATAAAAAAGTAGGGCAGTAGCCCTATCAGCGCTGAACATCACGGAACGGAGAATATCCATGGCGCAGGTACAAGAGACCCTAAGGCTGCGAATATGAGCCTCCCAGGTGAGGCGTAGGTTGAATACAAGACCAAGGAAACGGTGCGACTCAACCACATCCAGGCGCACCCCATTAAGAAACAAATCTGGGTCAGGGGGGAGCTGTGGATGGCGGCAGAAGTGCACTACCTTAGTCTTGGCGAAAGCGAAAGAAAATCGAAACCTGTGCGCTTCGGCATAGGGAGAGACGCGGTTCAATGCCTGTTGGAGTCGATGCTCCAGAGTTGGCATCTGGGCCGCGCCAAAGAGATCGAAAGGTCGTCCACATAGAGCGTAGCGAGAACATCTTTCGGCAGCACCGAGGTGATGCTGTTGATGCTCAGGGCAAAGAGTGTGACAATGAGGACACTTCCCTGCGGGACACTCTCCTCCTGCTCCTTTGGGCCGGGGAGGGCTCCCCCCACCCATACGCGGAGTCTCCATGATACCGTATCACCATGCGATATCATAGGCCATCTCCAGATCAAATAACACCGTGTAGTGCTGTCTACTGGCTTTCTTGGCAGTCCCCTTGGAAAGCAAGGAGGGGACTGGCGCTGGAAAAAGGGAGGTGTGGAAAGCACCTCCAGAGAAGGGGCTGAGGGAGAGTCCCCTACACACATAGGCGTAGGAGAGGAGTAAGCCTCCTCTCCGGTTAAAGAAGTATGGAGGGTCCCCTGCGCAAGCACAGGGAGAGGGGACCTCCATTTTTTTAGGGGAGCTGCCCGAGGGCGGCTCCGTTGATGAGCAAGGGGGAATTAAGGCGAGATTTTGTTTTTTTTACATCATTGGGCATGGTGACCCTAAATTTTCCGCGGGACGCAATAGCTCATCACCTCTCACAGTTGCCCGCACTGCAAGAGGGGCTTACAGGCCTGGCAGAACCAGGCACTGCCATTTGGGACCACCCCTCCCGCCTGGTGGCCTGGCAGTCCATTGGCATGGCGGTTCCACCTTGAACACAGCATAAAAAGATATGGGTGAGGATGAAGCAGGTTGTTAAAAAAAAAACATCCCAAACCGGAGCTCAGGGGTTATGGAATGTTGTCCTCTCCCCCCCAGCCCCGATCCGGGATGGTTGGCTTGAGAAGAAGGTCAGCATCTACCCTGTGAAATTAGAGGCTGACCAGAGAAAGTTGTGGGAGAGGTTGTATGAAAAGCGACGAAGTAGGGGAGAAATACAGGCTAACTGAAGGAAGGGAGGCTAAGCTGGGGCCAGACAGAGCGCTGGATCCCGTCAGCACGGCGGCCAGGATGGCAAATCGCCACAGCCCTTACGGGGTAATGGGGTTGAGGTCTTGAGATTGAGGGATGGGGGAAAATTCCAGCAATGTCACCCCCTTTCTTTTCAAACCAACCCCTTGAGACTCCAGATGTGTGGCATGGAGCATTGTCTCATTGGAAGATTACATCATCTGGTATGTCATCATTGAAAATTTTAACTAAGGAAGGTTGATAAACCTGGTATAACATGCTGGTGTAAGTGTTGGAATTCATTCTGCCCTCACAAGTGAACAACATGCAGCCCCAAACCATTACACTGCCAACTCCAAATATGACTGTTGGAACACATCTCGGATCATAAGCTTCCACAACTCTTCAACGAACATAAACACATCCAGGGGTTCCAAAAATCTGAGGAGAAATACAAATTTTACTCATCATTTTAGGTATCCAATAAAAATAAATGTGTACAGGCATAATAAATTGGTGGAAACTAATGTGTAGAACTTACCTCATAGTTGCTTTCATCAGACCAAACAACTTTAGCTCAGTCATCATCAGTCCAATCTTCATGCTCTTTTGCCCAATACAATTGCTTCTTGTTCACCTGAGACAGCCACAGTTTCTTTCTAGCCTTACATCCTTTGAGCCTAGATTCTAACAACCTTCTTCTCATTCTGCCTTGACATCTCTTTGTTTGTTGCTGCCTGAAACTCAGCAGCTACATCAGAAAGTTTTTTCATATCAGCCAGTGATGTCCTTTTCAACAACCTCTCTTTTCTCGGGAGTTGTACACCTTTTGCAATCTTGACCATCACCGTTTTAGAAAGAATTGGTCTTATTGTACCTTTTAATGGTTATTTGGATACGGTTTCTCAAACATTTAAATTTTCTTGCAATTTGGACTAGGGATATCCCTCTCTGAAGAATGCAATGATTTGAACTCTTTGAGCTTCAGGGATCTGTTTCTTTGGAGACATTTTTAAAAAAAAATTATCACTTGTAAGTTAACAATAAGATAATCACTGAAAAAATAGGAATAATGTTAGTATCACACATTGAATGGCAGAAGGTTGCCCCAAATACTTATGCACAATATGCAAAAATGCATTAAAGCGCTTATAAAAGCAAAACATAAAATATTAATTATAGAGGGGATATACTCAAATGTTTATTATATGGTTTTCAATTATTATGTTGAAAGAGGGCAACTCCATGCTCTTTTTTTTTCACTCAAACAGGGGTTCTCTCTTGGAAGCGGTTAAAGAAAGTTGGATATTTTGAGGGTTCTTCTTCCCTTATGGAAATATTTTTTGCAGGAATTGTCTATTTTAGGAGACCCTCTTTAATTATTGTATGGACAATCTTTTAAGATTTCTTTTTTTTTATTTCCAGCATTTAAATTGATTTATTAATAGCAAAACTAATAATAATATTAAATGCTGTAGAAGAAAATGCCCCAAGCAAATAAATAATAAAAACTAAATGAGCATAATTACCAGCGACCTAACTTTGACCGATTCCTACCCTCTTCCTGTTTGGTGGGAGCATTTCTAGGTTTGACTACCAGAAAAGAGGAATAGTTGTTTACTTCCTCCACCATAGTAAATAATCTCATTTTTTTATATGTCTTAAGTAATTTTCATACTGTATTCTTTTTTTGTTTGTTCTTGTTTTGAAATAGACTAACATTTAAATAGAAGAATATTGTGAACTTATAGGCCTTGCAAAAAGTATTATTATTATTATGATATATATATATATATATATATATATATATATATATATATATATATGTTAGCCCTTCTTTTTGTAAAGAAATTTTTAGTAAATAGAATTTTAGTATTATTATCCCTCAGTGGTATTCATTTGGGAGGTTGTGTCCACTGAGGCTGTAGGTTAGTTATTGATTTGGTTCTTTTTGTTTGCTTTTTATAGGGCACAGTGAATTATTCTAAAATTCTCACCAGCTTGCTCATTTCATTATGTTCTCTTACATTCATTTGTAAATGCATTTACCCATTCAACCTTCATTCTGGGAGATTCACTCAAAATCCCAGGGAAGGACTGAGACCAGCGGTAGTGAACGGTGTCCTGACGGAGGAGAGATCACTAACATACTCTGTAGTAAGTTCTCTTCTCAAACAAAGCAAAAACAGGCTTACTCTCTCACAGGGCCGATAACATAATTGGCGACCTTGCCAGGATTTAGATTCATTGTTCCTTCCTGGAAATAATACACACAAATACTTATATCCCTGCTAACTTGTACCCACCCTTTATGAGCAAACAAATACTAAAAACACCAACTCAGTGGTAGTAACAAGTTGTGGGGTCCATGATGCAATTACAACCTCATCCACAAATCCTATCATTACATCGGCATGTGCCACATTGGGAGCTGTAGGAAGTAATGACCCTAAAACTGATCCACATCAAGACCTTTCCAATGTCAATGCTAGAATCCAAGTCAGTGATAATGATAATGAACCATCAGTTAGGAATAAAATAATGACTTCAGCAATGCAAAACTCACTTAATAAACCTAATTTGGGGGAACCTTCTAGCCAAGCTACTGGCTCATTCGCAAAAAAATTTGAGGATTTGGGACAGATCGCTAAAATATTAGCTACAGCTCAAAATAAGAAGTTCCTTCTGCCGTAAAAATTTGACCTAAATGATGGTAGAGATTTTTAAATGACTTTTTGTCCGCATTTGAGGTTTATTGCCAGAATGCCTATCCTGAGTCAATGAATCAAATGGATACTCTATTGGGAAAATATTTAGATGGTTCTATTTTGGACATGTATAGGGTTCTCCGATATACTTGCCCTACCTATTTTGAGTTCAAGAGCCCACTATTAAATTGGTACAATGATGAAAAGATTAAAGAGAGAAGCAGAAATGAGCAGGAATTTAACAATTTAATGAAACATCCTAATGAAATGGTGTCGGTTTATGTTGCTAAGGTATTTAGACTCTCAAAACACATTATTCCTTTCCTTGCTGTCATTCAACTACCATTAGTGAGAAACAAATTTGTGTGGCAACTCCCAGAGCCCTTGCAAACTGAGGTAAGAGGAATGATTATCTCCCAAGAGGTCATACAAGGAACAGTTTTGAGTTGGGAAAGAGTGGTTGCCCTAACAGACCATAAGGAATTACCCCTACTAAAATCTGCAACTTTTCCTGAGGTCATTGAAATAAATCAAATTTCTCCAGATTTTATATACACTTGTCCACCTCACACTGTTCCTCACTGGATGTTTAACACGTTCAAGGCCACATGCGCCACTTGTGGTACAGACAGAATTCCTTCCAAATGCCACGTGTAGCACAGGTGGTAGGTACATTTCACAATTTTTACAAATATTATTTCAAATTTAATTGTATGTTTATATACTTTCAGAAACTAAAAATATGGAAGGAAGGAAAGAGTTTGATAACTGAAATACCTTTTATTAAAAAAAATTTGCGCAGAAACAGGAATGCTACTGAGCACTTCTTGGGAATTATCTCTGGTAATTCAAGGGAAAGCTGAGTTGTGGGCATGGCCTTGAATGTGTTAAGGGGATGCCATATATTTTCACTAGTCACTTTTCAAATTCTTTTGTTCAAAACTCACATTTTTTGGTGTTATATATCATTTTATTGCAAATTTTATGCACTTTTTTTATGGTATAAATATTTTTTTAGCAACATAACTAGAACATAGTGAAAATTAAGATAATGCAAGATAATTTTAGAGTTACATCTACCAAAATGCCAAATACCAAAATGATTTATATAAATTAAAAAAGAACAGGACCCACTACAGAACCCTGTGGAACCCCACTAGTAACATCACCTGAGTAGCTGGAAGAACCCTGCACTACAACCTTGAAACTTCTGTCTGTTAAGAAATTGCTGAACCATCCAAGCAATGGGTTACAAATACTAAGTTGAGGAAGTTTGATGATAAGAAATTTATAATTAACAAAATAAAGTACATCAACTAATGCTCCAAGATCCACATTTTTGCTAATATAGTCATAAGTCAGTAGTAATTGATCAGGCACGGATAGGTTAGCACAGAAGCAAAATTGAGAGTGTGAAAGTAAAGAGTGACTCTAGATAATTAAACATTTTTGAAACAACGACTCTTTCCAATATTTTGCAACAATTAGACATCCTACTAAGAGGCCTATAATTGGATGGATTGGAGTGAATACCACTCCTGAATAAAGGAAGCACATGAGCAACCTTCCACAGTGAAGGGCCATTCTCCCATCCCTTTCCCAATATCCTCTTCCTCCCTCTGTAAGAATGTGTGTATGAATGGGAATGTTTTTCAGAGTTTTTTTCTTTTATATATAATTGATTTTCATGTTTTTGTATAAAAAAAAAAATTCTCCTCATCAGCAAATTGTTGATTCTCATTTTGCAAAAGGCCACTCTATAATTTTTAAATTCAACAGGATAATCCTTCAATTTGTAAATAGTGGTGGAGATTGTAGGATTTGAAGTAACAATTGAAATTATTGTATGTCCCATTTGAAGGGAGAGCTTCTATACAGCCTCAATACGCAACCGGATCGCAATATATTATATCAAGCTCGGAGGCGCCAGCCTTTTTTGTGAACATTCAAGTGGCAGTCGACAGGACTTTCCCCCAGGGGTAAAACGTGAGGCCTTTTCTTTGTTATTAAGTACAAGTGTGGTTGTTAGACCTCCTTGTACAATTTTGTATTGTTTTGGAACCAGTTTACTTAATAGGCCTCTTTTGAATTGTTCATTTAGTTGTGTGTATATACGATTTTGTTTGGTAATAGGATCAGTTATTTTTTTATATCTTTTTGCTAGCATTCATAAGTAAGATTGGCTTTTCTAAGTAACGAGATCTCAAATTTATCTACCCCATATCTCAAAAATATTTACCTCATATTTTTTCTTGTAAATAAAGGACTACATACAATCTATTTCATTTATCCCTCGATTTCTCACGTCCGAATTAGTGTAGGAAGTGGGTTGGATCGATTGGGGTTAGAGGATAGATTTTCAACCTGATACAATTAAAGAGAGGCTTTTAATAAAGAGAAGAAATAAAGGATAGCATAAAACAGTAGCACAGTTTTTCAGAACAATGGGAGGAATATTGTCAGGGCCACAGCTTAGAGAAACTTCAAACAGAAACTTTGAAATATAAACTGGCAAGGAAAGAGATCTAAGGGCACTTTCCTCACAAAAACTGATAAAAAATAGTCAGCCAAATGGTTGGCCCCTTAACAGTTATCATATACCAAGGAACCATTAGTGATCAAAGGTCCCACAGCAGGCTTGTCAGTCTTTTTATTCCTCAAATAGCAATGGAGTCTCTTAGGAATCATTATGCTGAGCTAGAGATTCTTCGTAATTAGAAACTGTGCCGATAACATCATGTTTAAAGCGAATGTTAATTTCACGGAAGTTCAGCCAGTCTTGGACAGTTAAAGGAGAATTTCAACCAAAACGCATCTGTAGGATCTTATACCTATGCCAGGCATTAGACTTTTGTTTAGGAATGACCAATGACAACTTCCTAGTCCAAGGAGGCTTGAATCCCTTCACCTGTTTACAGGGTACAAAATAGGAAATAGCGGAGGTCAAAATGGACAAAAAATTATAATAACTCTGTTTGATATTACAACCATGAAATACCTCCTCCCAGTTGAAAGTAGAGAGATAGTCTTTCATTAAGGAAAACTTAGTCCGAAACCAGTCAAGATGTTTACATAGTGTCAAAAATTAACTAGGGAAAACCACAGACACCTATATGATCACAACCAGGAAGAGGGTCCAAGCATGATAACTCAGAGATTTTGTCATTACAAGAAGTGAACACCAGGTTAAGAATGTTATTAGAATGAATGAAAGTGGGAAATTTAACCCAATGAGTAAGACCAAGAGAGTTAAAAGATTGAGAAAAGAGTGGGAGAGAATTGAGTGTGCAACAGGGACTAAGCCAGACCAGTCAATTTCAGGCAGGTTGAAGTCACCCATTAGGATTAAATCTTTATCAGAACAGAATGATTCCAAAAATGAAAGCAACATAGCATTATCAAAGAATGAATAGCTCGGAGGGCTATATACCACCATGACAAACTTTAAAGCTTGGTAAAAAGATTCAACATGTATTAGGGTGGTTATTAAATAACTGGCCAATTTTATAGGAATTATCTACATAGAACCCAACTCCATGCTTAGGCAGATTGGAGGGAGAATCATTTCTGTAAAAAGTATATCCGGGAACAGTGACCAGAGAAGAAGAAGTAGCAGAAGTAAGCCATGTCTCAGTTACCCCAACAATCCCAAAACCAAAATTAGAACAAATATTAGAAACAAAATTAACTTTATTAACCAACAAATTTAAATTACATAACCAAAATAAAACAGAAATGAAATTAGGCAAAACTACATTCTTGCTTGAAAATTTGCCACTTATGCATGAACAGATCACACCAGGAGTGAGACAACTTGGGAAGAGAATTGGGCAAGGTGTCACAATAGCCGGAGAAGGTAAAACAGAAGATGCCAAAGGTGTAGAAGTGGGAGTACTCAAACCCGAACCAACAGTAGCACTAATACCACTGCTATGAGATCTTTTCTCCTTCATATCCTGTCTGTTTGTAAGTAAGGTCCTTATTTACATATACCGAGGAGAATCCAGAACCAGCCAACCTTTTAGAGTTAGACAAAAGTTGCATGTGATGGTTGTGGAAATTTTAGCACAAACTAGATTTCCTCTAATGTGGATAGTATCAGTGACCAATATAAAACAGAAATGAAATTAGGCAAAACTACATTCTTGCTTGAAAATTTGCCACTTATGCATGAACAGATCACACCAGGAGTGAGACAACTTGGGAAGAGAATTGGGCTAGGTGTCACAATAGCCGAAGAAGGTAAAACAGAAGATGCCAAATGTGTAGAAGTGGGAGTACTCAAACCTGAACCAACAGTAGCACTAATACCACTACTATGAGATCTTTTCTCCTTCATATCCTGTCTGTTTGTAATTAAGGTCCTTATTTACATATACCGAGGAGAATCCAGAACCAGCCAAACTTTTAGAGTTAGACAAAATTTGCATGTGATGGTTATCAGTGGAAATTTTAGCACAAACTAGATTTCCTCTAATGTGGATAGTATCAGTGACCAATATATTTGTGATGTCAGGGAACAAGAAAGAAGTTACTTCTCTGAAGTCACTGGCAAAGTTTGAAGAAGACAACTCCCTAACAATAATACACTGCCTTCTCTTGTCCCTCTCATGAAACTGTCTTGTTTCCTCCTTAATGGCCTGTAGTACTTCCTTCCTGGAAATAGAGGATCCAGTGCCTGAAGCCACACCAGCATGCATATCTCACACCTCAGCTGCCAGACTTACAAGCTGTGCTCTGAGGTCATCCAGGCTGCCCCGAGCAGACAAGGCGGCAACCTTAGCACTAAGCTCAGCAACAGTAGCCACCATTTCAGCCATAGAGTCACTAAGTGACTTTACTAAGTCCCCACAACAATCCTGCAAAGAGAGTAGGCCAGCAGACTCACAGTGGGGGAAAGTAAAATAAACATTCTTACCACCATGCTGAATTATTTCCCTAACCAGCACAGGAGACAATCCAGAACAGGCACTTGTACTGTGGGACCAATTGTTACAAGTACCATAAGCTATAGCGTCTTCAGCGAGGACATGATTTTTATTTTTTTTTATTTAAGGGGCTATCTGGCGACTGCTGACTTAGGCATAAGTCGCCGTAAACAAACAGCCTAGTTCTAGGCTACTTTAAAAATTAAACAGGAAACAACAATAAAAAGAAATAACAATAAAAAAAAAAAAACAAAAAAAAACAACAATTAAACCTGGTTAAATGAAAGGGAGAAGGCCAGCCTCCCCCCCAAAGTCAACAAGTCCACCAGTCAAAGTGCACGCACTCATCCCGAGTACAGGGGACAGGTGGTAGCGATCCCGCCCATCCCGGTACCGGGACAGGTATCTTGCGCGAAGATCACCCAGACTGGGACATTCGACAAGAATGTGCCGAACAGTCTGGGGCACCACGCAGTCGTTGCAATAGGGCGCAGGCGAGCGCTCCATCAAATAGCGATGCATCACACGAGTGTGTCCGATTCGGAGACGACAGAAAGCAACCTGAAGCCGCCGCGGCATTGGGGGATAGGTCCATGGGAACAGTCGCGGCGCAATGGCATGCAACTTTAAGTTCCCTTCGACCGTCTCCCATCTTCTTTGCCAAGCAGTCCGAAGAGCTGCCTGTATTCCTGCCATGTAGTTGGTGTGAGGAAGAGCGAAACGCTGGTCCGGTCGCAGAGTCCTCGCGAACTCTTTGGCGCCCTCATCAGCGCGCTCATTCCCCGCAATTACTACATGTCCAGGAACCCAGAAGAGGATAATCTCGACATCCACCCGGCTCGCCAAAACCGTGGCGTCACGAATATCGCGAACCAGGGGATGCGGAGATTCCAATGCCCCGAGAGCACTCAGGGCGCTTTGTGAGTCGCTATAGATCACAATCGGGTCTCCGAACCGGGCACGTCGCGTAATCTCCCGTACCGAGTGGTGTATTGCCACCAGCTCGGCCGTGGATACAGACGCAGCGCCTGGTAGAGCCCCGCTGACTTCAAACAGAGGGGATACGGCGTGGAAGCCGACCCCCTCTTGGGACTTGGAGCCATCCGTATACACTGGCACGGTTCCAGCGTGACACGATGTGTGCTCCAAAAAGGTCGAACGCAATACTCCCGGCGCAGTACAAGCTTTGGGAGCAGAGGCGTGGCGACAAATAGCCAAATGTGGTACCTCCAGGGTGTAAACCTGGGCAGAATAAGGGGCGCCACCGGCCCGAGAGCTATATCTACCTCTCGAAGGAGTTTCCTGGCCCTAAACCCAAAGGGCTTAGGGTATGACTGGCGTCTCTCGGCGGCATAGGACCATCGAGATCAGCTGCGGAAGCAGTAAGAGCTGTTGGTGGAGGCGCCGGGCTCGCGCGTACAGGCGAGTGATGCACTGCACACGGCGCAGAGCGAGTGGCATCTCCCCAGCATCGACCAACAGGCACTCAATGGGGGAAGTGCGGAAGGCACCGGTCGCAAGGCGAAGGCCGGTGTGGTGGATTGAATCCACCTTCCCAAATAAACACTCGGCTGCGGATGCATAAAACTCGCATCCGTAGTCGAGCTTCGAACGAACAAAGGATCGATAAAAAAGTAGGGCAGTAGTCCTATCAGCGCCCCAAGCGCTGAACGTCACGGAACGGAGAATGTCCATGGCGCGGGTACAGGAGACCCTAAGGCTGCGAATATGAGCCTCCCAGGTGAGGCGTCGGTCGAATACAAGACCAAGGAAACGGTGCGACTCAACCACATCCAGGCGCACCCCATTAAGAAACAAATCTGGGTCGGGGTGAAGCCGTGGATGGCGGCAGAAGTGCACCACCTTAGTCTTGGCCAAAGAAAACCGAAACACGTGCGCTTCGGCATAGCGAGAGACGCAGTTCAATGCCTGTTGGAGTCGGCGCTCCAGAGTTGGCATCTGGGCCGCGCCAAAAGAGATCGAAAGGTCGTCCACGTAGAGCGTAGCGAGAACATCTTCCGGCAGCACCGAGGTGATGCCGTTGATGCTCAGGGCAAAGAGTGTGACACTGAGGACACTTCTCTGCGGGACACCCTCTTCCTGCTCCTTTGGGCCTGAGAGGGCTCCCCCCACCCGTACGCGAAATCGACGATCTCGCAAAAATTCAGATATAAACATTGGGAGGTGTCCCCTCGCCCCCATCGTGTGGAGAGTCTCCATGATACCGTATCGCCATGCGGTATCATAGGCCTTCTCCAGATCGAAAAACACCGTGGCGTAGTGCTGTCTACGAAGGAAAGCCTCGCAGACGGTATTTTTCAGTCGGAGCAGAGCATCCGACGTTGAGTGGAACTTGCGGAAGCCGCACTGTGCGGAAGACAGATGGCCTCCGCTGTCCAGGAAAAAGGCTAATCTAACATTTACCAATTCCTCCATCAACTTGCACACGCAAGAGGTTAGAGAGATTGGTCGGAAACCGGTCGGAGTAGAGTGATCTCTCCCCGGTTTGCGAAAGGCGAGCACAGTAGCGATTCGCCAGGAGTCTGGGAGAAGACCTTCCACCCAGATCCTGTTGAACAAATCTAACAGAAAGGCCGTGCCTCGCTCACCCAGGTGTCGAAGCATGGCGTACGGGACATCGTCCGGACCATGGGCGGTGTCCGCGCACGAAGGGAGAGCGGAACGCAACTCGCTTACAGTAAACTTGTTGTTGAAGGGTTCTCCGTCTCTGGAGGTAAAGTCCAGCCGGCGGCCTTCCGCGACATCACAACGTGCATTGAATGCTGGCGGAGCAACATCACGGCTAGAGAATGCGGAAAAAGCGGTCGCGAAGGATTCCGCCACGGACGCGGGGTCCGAGATTGCGGTCCCATTCTCCTGGAGAACGGGAGGGGGGTCCTGCGAGAACTTGCCCCGAATCCTTTTGACTCGCTTCCACACCTCAGCTAAAGAGGTGTTCCCGTTAAGTCAAGACACGTATGCCCGCCAAGAACGGCGGGCGTGCTTCGAAATATACCGGAACCTAGCCCTAGCCCAACGAAATTCAGCGAAGGTGAAATCGTTCGGGCGGCGCTTCTAGCGCATGTAGGCATAACGCTTCTGTTTGAGGGACGTCTCACACTCGGCCGACCACCATGGGAGTGGTCGACGTGCAAAGCAGCCAGACGTCCTAGGAATAGTAGTCAGGCCCACGGCGATGAGGTTGCCGGAGAAGAACTCAACCGCCTCATCTACCGACCTAAACTCCTCGACTGAGATAGAGAATTCAGTCATTTCCTGAAATGCAGGCCACCGTGCCCGCGCCAAGCACCACCGAGGTGGTCTCTCAGGTGGCAGTTGCCCTGAAAATGATATTTGAATGGGAAAGTGATCACTACCATGGAGGTCATCGACCACCCCCCAATCAAAATCAGGCTGTTCACCCGAAGAGCACAAGGATAGGTCAAGGCAAGAAAATGAAGCGGTTCTCGGACAGTGATGCGTAAACTCATCCACGTTTAGGACACCCATCTCAAGCTCTTCGATCAGATCGGCAAGGACTTGTCCCCTGGGATTTATGGAGTAATCTCCCCAAAGAGGATGCCTGCCATTCAGATCTCCAAGCAAGAGATAGGGCCTCGGCAACCGTGCCACGACGCGGCGGAAGTCCCCCGCGTCGAAGTCAGCTGACGGTGGAATGTACTCAGAAATGATAGTATACCTCCTATCCAGGTGCAGCTGCACAGCCACTGCATGAAAGGAGGTATCTAAAGAGAAAGGAAGAACGGAGACATCATGCCGGGTGTAAACCGCGCATCCCCCAGCCCGGCCATCCCGCAGTGGTGGGGTCGCAAGACCTGTATAGCCCAGGATGGCCTAGCGACCATCTTCAGGGGGGTTGCCTCCTGTGAGTCTAACGACTCGGTGGAGGCACGTGGACGTTTCGCCTTACGGGAAACGGTCACGCTGGGGGAAGAGGGGGGAGCCCTGGTTTTAGCCGTGGCTGGGTATGAACCCTTTTTGCCATCAGCTTTACCAGGGGGGCACCCGGGTTGGGTAGAGCCCGCAGAAGGGCTCGGAATGGGCACGGAAACAACCGTGCTCGTTGGCCTGGATGGGCCAGGAGCAGAGGGTGCCTTTCTAACTATTGAGGCATATGACGTCCCAAGCAGAGCCGGGCGCGCCAGGACCAAGTCCTTAGCCTCGCGGAATGAGAGTCAATCCTGGGCCTGAACGGCCAGGATTTCTTTCTCAAGGAGATATGCACCACATTGCTTCGAAGAGCAAGGTGTGGCTCTCCGCAATTGACACACTTGGCCACACACGATTTGAACTTATTCTGTGCGACCTTGGAGCAATTTACACAGACTTCGGGTGACCCCGACTTTGCACGTCTACATGAGCAATTTGTATAGCCGAAGCGGTGACAGTAATAAAACCACCGCGGCAGTGGCACGAATGCCTTCACGCGGTAGCGGTACCAACCGGCACGCACCGACTCAGGGAGCTTGTCACAGTCGAACGTGATGAAGAGTGTAGGGGTGGGTCTCGAGGCCCCTCCCTGTTTTCTAATCACACGTTTGACCTTGACCGCCCCATGGTCAGCCAGCTCTACGGTGATGTCCTCAATGGAGTAGTCAATGAGTTCCCTCGCATAAACTACTCCTTTCACAAAGTTCATGGTAGAGTGCGACGTCACACTCACCGGGGTGCCATGAAGTGTCCGAAGAGCACTTATCTTGGCCGCCTCGGCGGGATTCGCCGCATTCGCCAGAAGTCTCCCATCCGAGAAACGGGTCACCTTCGGCTCTCTACCAATTGCACTAGCTAATCCTCTCCTCTGATGGATCATGTTGCCCTTGGACAAAATGCTGCCATCAGTGGAGCGAATAACAAGAAAGCGTTTGAAGCCAGCGGGCTCAAAAACGCCACGTAACCTTTGAATGAGGGGCCCCGATGTCATCGAGGCTCCGCCCTGTGCACTTTTGGTCTTTGTCATGGTCAGGAGCTCCAGACCCGGGGGGGCAGAGGGGCCGGATGTGCCGATCTTGGCTTGGTCGCTTGCCAGAGTGGCAGCAGACCCATCCATCCCCACAGCCCCCGGGGATGGAGAGGAGCCCCGAGTCTTTTTAGTCTTTCTTGTCTTCTTTTTCTTTTTAGGAGAGGAAGGCGGGGAATGAAGCAGTTTGTTAAAAAAAAAACATCCCGAACCGGAGCTCAGGGGTTAGGGAACATTGTCCCCTCCCCCCTTAGCCCCGATCCGGGATGTTTGGCTTGAGAAGAAGGTCAGCATCTACCCTGTGAAATTAGAGGCTGACCAGAGAAAGTTGTGGAAGAGGTTGTGTGAAAATAGAGGAAACAAGTGTTTTGGAGGAAGGAAGAGAGACTAAGCTGGGGCCGGACGGGGTGCTGAGTCCTGTCAGCACGGCGGCCAGGATGGCAAATCGCTGCGCCTTTTATGGGGTCAGCGAGGACATGAGAAGGAAGATTCAGACCTTGATCCAGTGTAAGCAGCCTGCTTACTCTTGGCACCATGACCCACCATTGCAATGAGGACAAGGCAGGAGAAACAAAACAGGAAAATTAAACAAGATCAAATAGCTAATAAAAATATATAAATGTAAACAAACCCTAGAATAGGATATATGCTTATTACTCAGTATCACCTAAACAAAATAATAAAAAAAAAACACAAAACCAAATAAATACAGAATTAGAAAATGAAAACAAACCTTGGAACAGGAATCACTGACACAAAAACCAAAAACACTATAAGAAAGAACAAAACTATACAAAAAAGCACAAATGTATACAAAGAATACCAATTGATCTTGAGCTAGAGCAGTAAACAGACTATATAGCACCAATAAGCAAAATCAAAGCAAAGGGAGACTGGAGAGCACGGAGCAACACAACCTATCACAATCTGAATAAATTGCTGCCATAATTCCTTTGCTTCCTTAGAAAGAACTCAATCCACGACAGCAAACCACCAACAATTCCAGCTTTTGATAACTTGAACAATAGTCTTTGCCATGGCACACTGTTAAAGGCCTTTCTCAGACCTAGATAAAATGCATCAACTGGGTTACCATTATCAAAACAGTCAGTCCAATACTCCAAACACTCAAGTAAGTTGGTCAGGCATGATCTCCCTTTCACAAATCCATGCTTATGCTTCCAAGATGAATTGGTTCTCTGAAAGGTGCCCAACAATTCGCTCCCTCATACACTTCTCCAACAACTATGATACCTGGGAAGTCAGGGACACTGGCCTGTATTTATCAGGGCTCATTCTACTACCTTTCTTATAGATTGATGTAATAATCGCAGAAGTCCAATCCTCAGGAAACAAAGCAGAATTAATTCACTCATTAAACAATATATTCAATGGCAATGACAACTCCTCGGCACACTCTCGCAGTATTAAGTGAGTTCAATAGCATTTTAATCTCTGCTCTTTCAATAATAGGTTAAGTAATTTGTGATGGGGAAATAGGTCCATTATAATAGAAAGGATCAAAATCACCACCATCCCCAACAGCACTCATGAATTGGCCAGCCCTCAAAAGATCTTCATCCGATTCTGGAGTGTGAACAGATGTAAAGTGCTCCAGTAACAAGCCTGCTGTTTCGCCATCATCAACAGTCATCTCTCCATCCCTCTGTTCCGATTGTGCTATCAGAACTCTAGATGATTTTACACCTCCAACATACTTGTAAAATACTCTAGGATTACTTTTCATATCCTGAACTAAATCATGTTCAAATTTCTTTTTCTGTTCTCGAACAATTCCAGAACACTTTTTTTCTTTCTTTGGTATATTTATTGTCTATACAAGTATCTACCAGGCCTTTCCTTGTACAGTTTCTATGCTAGGTTCTTCCTTCTGCTTGCCCTGATGCATCTACCATTTAACCACATTGGTTTATGTTTCCCTTTTCTTACATTATATTTAGGCACAAATTCCTGAACAAATGCCTCATAGTGTTCCTTAAATCCCGATCCTCATCAAATCTTATTCTCATTGCAGCAAAGTTGACTCTAAAATAATTGAATTTTTCACCAAGCACAGCATTTATTGTCTTGATGTCACAAACATACTCATAAACAATTACAGAATGATCACTTCTGCCAATTGGGGGTTCAATCTGCACCTCAGCCACATCTGCATCACCACAAGTGATCACCAAGTCGAGTAGACTGGGTCTATTTAGGCCTCTGGCTCTAGTGTAATCCAAGATAAGTTGGACCAAATAGTTCTCCTGAATACATTTGAGAAATTTATTTGAATAGTTCCTCTCAGGTCCAGGTGCAGTCATAATGTTCCAATTTATATCTGGTAAATTAAAATCTCCAACAATAATTACTTTATTTCTACTCAAAGCAACAGCTTGAGACATCAGGTTCAATAGACCATCATCGGGCTTCCTATAAATAACTCTAAGTAAGATTCTATCTCTAGGCAGATCAGAACTAGTCACCCTCTTAATCTCAATCCAGCACCACAAGGACTCAACAAAGGGATCTGCATTAAGGTCATCACAATAATCAGCAGCTATATCATCTCTAATATAAATAACAATCCCCCACTTTTCTAAGATTTGTGTATCTATGGAAAACTCTATAACTGCTCAGATTAATTTTGGAATCCTGGGTATCTAATTGGCATCATGTTTCCACAATGCAAATAATATGTGGATTCAATTTTACACTTCTTGCGTGAAATTCAGGCCATTTATTTTTAATGCTCTCAATGTTAGTATACATACATTTATATCTAGATACCAATGTAGTCCCACCACCACAAAAAGAACGATGGGAAGCAAAATATTTCGTCCCTGTTCCAATGTTTCATCTTTTTGGAATAAATTCAAGGGAACTGCTCATGGGGCGGAGGGGGTTATCACTGCTGGGGAACCCCCCCTACAATGATCCTGAGTTTCAATCAATTGGGGGGAGGGGGTCACAGTCCCCAGTATATAATCATAATTGTTTATAGAATAATGTTCTAACGTTTTTATTTAACCAAACACGCATGAATCTGCATGCGCGCGTGAATGAAACATACATGCAAAGCCCCCCCCACTTTTTCAGGCCCACTGCCGGTCTTCATATTTACCCAATTCAAGATTCAATACTTATCAGAAACATCTTTAAATCAGTAAACATAAAGATCAGCGACGCGCCTGAAAAAGGGAGGGGGGGAAGATAGGGCTAGGGCTGGGAACAGTGTGGAAGTTGTGAGTGATGATGAATGGTGGGTGAAAATGGATAGGATAGATAAGTTAGGACAGGTTAGGTGTGTGAATGAGAGGGACATAGAACCTGTTAGGTTGACTAACAGATTCAATGTCCTGAGAGAGGAAGAGTGTGAAAGTGATTTGCCTGGTGTGATTGTGGATGAAAGCAGGATGGGTGGTAGTGTGACTGAGAGCAGGAGGGAGGGTAATGTTAGGCCAAGACAGAATAGGAGAATGACTGAGGTGCTAGTGAAGGGTGACTCTCAGATTAGGTATTTAGATAGGAAGTTGAGTGATAGCAAGTGGAAGGGAATGAGAGTTTGTCTGCCGGG
The DNA here is from genome assembly GCA_963969495.1 of Ceratothoa steindachneri. Classification (NCBI taxonomy): domain Eukaryota; kingdom Metazoa; phylum Arthropoda; class Malacostraca; order Isopoda; family Cymothoidae; genus Ceratothoa; species Ceratothoa steindachneri. The sequence continues at coordinate 46,285,014 of OZ018318.1, forward strand.
TGCTGGTGTAAGTGATGTTTGTGAGAGGTATGATAGGCTGGTTTCTGGGTGTGAGAGGGATGCAGTTGTGATTACGCATGTGGGAGTGAATGATGTAAAGAAGGTGGGTACATGTGAGTTACGTGAGCAGTATAAAAGGTTAGTTGAAAGGATGAGTAAAAGCAGGGTAAAAGGTGTTGTTTCTGGTGTGCTTCCAAGATTGGATGTGGGGGTTGAATGGTTGTCGCGTGCAATTGGTTTGAATGAATTTGTGAAAGGACTGTGTGAGGAGTTAGGATTGGTGTTTGTAGATGTCTGGGGAGGGTTTTACGGGAATAGGAGGTTGTATGCGATGGATGGGCTCCATCTTAGTCGGGCAGGTGTTGAGGTTCTATGGGGGGAGCTGGATAGTGTGATTAGGTCCTTACGGGTGGGAAACTAGAAGCTGTTAGAGGTAAGGGAATAACAGGAATAGAGGGCAGGTGTAGGAAATGGAAGGGATGCAGAGATAGAGGAATAGCTAAGGGAGAGGGCATACTGATGCGTTATAGGGGGACTAATGCACAAGTGAATGAGCAGATAACTAGGAATAGAAAAGCACAATGCAATGAAGATGGGAATAATAAAAAAACCTTAAAAATATACTACACAAATGGTCGGAGTATAAGGAATAAGATAGATCTCTTAAGAGCGTTAGCGAGTGAAGAGAATTTTGATATAATTGCCATAACAGAGTCATGGCTTGATTTGGCACGTAATCACTTTAAACCTGAGGTTGAGATTGAGGGCTTTAACATGTTCCATACAGATAGGAATAGGAAGAGAGGAGGAGGGGTTATTATTTATATTAAAGATAATCTCCAGTGTTGTGTAAACAGTACAATTAAATTAGATGATAACACAGAGTCATTAAGGCTAAATGTAAAGGAAGGTAAAAACAAGCTTGTCATAGGATAATTATACAGACCACCAAATCTTAGTAAGGAAGCTTCAAATCTTCTGTGGCAGGAGATTGAACGGGCATGTAGAAGTAAGCATGTGTGTATAATGGGCGATTTTAATTACAGAAATATAGACTGGGAAGCTCTTGTGGGTGATCAGGAGGCTGAGGAATTTTTGAATGTTGTCCAAGATAATTTTCTGAGGCAGATTATTAACGAACCCACTAGAGGTAATAATATACTGGATTTAGTTCTGACAAATAGGGAAGAAGTTATTAAGGATACTGAGATTGGAGGAAATTTGGGTAATAGTGACCATTGTGAAATTAGATTCAAGATGAAATGGAATGGTATTGATAGTAGCATGAACAATGTTAAAATTCCTGACTTTAGAAGAGCAAATTATAATGGGCTAAGGACTTACCTGGAGGCAGTTGTACAGAAACCAGGAAATGAAATCAATTCAGGAATAGAGTCAATGATATCAGTTAGTGGAGACAATAATCACCAGGAGGAAGAGATTACAATTGAAGAGGAGTATGAAAGAATAATTGAGCAGATGATTAACATTCCTTATAAGGAGATTAGGACTAAAAATAATGACCCAAAATGGATGACAGATAAAATTAAGCATTATATTGGCATTAAAAAGGGCATTTATAGGAAAATAAAAAATGGAGAGGATCACTTAAGGCAGAGATATAATGAACTAGCAAGAGATGTTAAAAAGTTAGTTAGAGTAGCAAGGAGAAATTATGAAATTAAAGTGGCAAATAGGGCAAAAGAAGATCCTAAAAGTTTTTATCAATTATACAAAACTAAGGTTAGAGATAAAATAGGCCCACTTATAGATTCCAATGGAGAATTAGTGAGTGATAGCGACTCAATGGCTGGAATGCTAAATGACTTTTTTCACTCAGTATTTACACAGGAGGATACTCTAAATATACCCGAGGTGTCAATGATCTTTCGGGGTAATGATGAAGAGAAATTAAAGGATATCTTGATCACAAAGGAGATAGTGACAAAGGAAATTGATAAAATCAAAAGTAGTAAAGCACCCGGTCCTGATGAGGTCTTTCCTAGAATTTTGAAAGAATGTAAGGATGTGTTAAGTGAGTCCCTAGCATGCATCTTTAGAAAATCATTGGAGAGTGGCATTGTGCCAGTGGCATGGAAGAAAGCCAATGTGATACCTATATTTAAGAAAGGGGATAAAACAAATATGTCTAATTACAGACCAGTAAGTTTGACATCAGTGGTAGGGAAAATGATGCAATCTATTATAGCAAGGAATATTAGGGATCACTTGGATAAGCATAAGTTGATAAAAGAATCACAGCATGGCTTTAGTAAGGGTAAATCCTGCCTGACTAATTTGCTGTCTTTTTATAGTAAGGTGTATGAAGCAGCAGATAAGGATGAAAACTATGATATTTTATACTTGGACTTTAGTAAGGCTTTTGATCGAGTGCCACACTTACGGCTTCTGAGCAAAGTTAAAGCACACGGGATCGATGGCAGTATATTTAGGTGGATTCAGTCATGGCTTGGTGACAGACAACAAAGAGTTAGTATAGATGGAGTTAAATCTGAGTGGGGGTGTGTTAGCAGTGGAGTTCCGCAAGGATCTGTTTTGGGTCCCTTGCTATTCTTAATTTATATTAATGATCTTGACATAGGTATAAGTAGTGACCTGAGTAAATTTGCTGATGATACTAAGCTAGGTAGGGCCATTAGGGCTGATTCTGATGCTGTTGTAATGCAGGAGGAATTGACCATTCTGTCCAATTGGGCTGAGAAATGGCAAATGAAGTTTAACATAGACAAATGTAGTGTACTTAGTATAGGTAGAAATAATCCACTGAATAGTTATAAATTAAATGGGAGAAATTTAGGGAGGACCGATTGTGAGAGGGACTTGGGTATTTTGGTAAGTTCAGACCTTCGTCCTAGAAAGCAATGCCTAAATGCTAAGAATAAAGCTAATAGGATATTGGGATTCATTAGGAGGAGTGTAAGCAATAAGAGTGCTGAAGTCATTTTAAAACTGTATCTGGCGCTAGTTAGGCCTCATCTAGACTATGCAGTACAATTTTGGTCACCATATTATAGGAAGGATATTGATTTGCTTGAGTCTGTGCAGAGAAGGATGACAAAGATGATTGGTGGGCTAAGGAACTTACCTTATGGTGAAAGGCTCAGAAAACTAAATCTACATACATTGGAAAGGAGAAGAGTCAGAGGGGAATTGATTGAAGTCTTCAAATGGGTAAAAGGATATAATAAAGGGGATCTGGGTAAGGTTCTTATACTTAGTGAACATGACAGGACACGTAGCAATGGGTTTAAGCTTGATAAGTATAGGTTTAGGAAGGAGATTGGGAGGAATTGGTTTACAAATCGTGTGGTTGATGAATGGAATAGGCTCACTAGACATGTGATAGAAGCCTCCTCTCTGGGTAGTTTTAAGAATAGATTAGATAAATATATGAATGAAGCTGCTAGATGGGACTGACTTTTTTATGTACATATGTATATATTTTTCTAAGGAGTGGGGAGATTATTTTGCGGTTGCATGAATGGACATAATCCTCTGGATGCATTTTATGTATATTGTAGATTAGATCTGACGAACTCCTGTTAAGGGTGACAATGTTGATGACTTTTCTCTGGTAAGAAATCTTTTGTGTGTTGACTGGAACAGGAGCTGCCAAGTGTAGGCCATGAATGGTCTTTTGCAGTCTCCTTCTTTTCTTATGTTCTTATGTTCTTATACATTTCGTTCTCCCGTGCATGCAGATTCATGCACGTTTGGTTAAATAAAAAATGTTAGAACATTATTCTATAAACAATTTTGATTATATACTGGGGGGCTGTGCCCCACAGACCCCGCTAATTGATTGAAACTCAGGATCATCGTAGGGGGGTCCCCCCGCAGTGTTTAAACCCCCTATGAGCAGTCCCCTTGAATTTACTCCAAAAAGGTGAAAAATACAGGAACACAGACAAAATAGTTTACCACCCATCGTTCCTGCTGCCGATCGTAATGTTTACCTTTAAATGTAATACAGAGTGGTCTAGCTCTATTTCCATTTTCTCTCTTTCCGAGGCGGAAAGATTTCTCTATCTTATCGGTAAAATTTTTGGTAATACTTCAGATTCGTGGCGCACGGTAGATGGCGCTGTTAGTCGGCTACAATTTTGGGCTACAGCATATCTCTTATGACGTCAGACGGTAGCCTCAGATATGACCAATCACGGCGTTATATTGTTTTGTTGTTTTGGGGATTTGTAACTTTTAGTTTGTATTATTTACTAAATATCTGCGCCTCTGCTTGTTTATAGTTTTTTCTAAGTTAGGTAAGGTTTCTTGATGTCTTTTATTGTTTTTTTTTGTTTTCGTATATTTTGTATTGTTACGAACGATAACAGCTTCTTACTGGCAACGTCGTAGCTTATAACTATGACCCGTTTTGCAAAAAAAATTTTGTAGTTATGTCGTCTGCGTGCTCTACTTGTGCTTCGTCATTATTCGAATTTGGCTTTATTTTGCATAACCGCGAAAAACTTTTAGATTATCTAGAGGCTCATAAATTAATTAAGAAAACTATAAAATGCCCAAAATACAGTGCGAATTTACATTTTTCGGAAAATTTACTGTTTCGTTGTGATAAGTTCTATTTAAACGAAAACGGTAAACATTCTGCTGGCTATCTCGCAACCGCTCTTTTCGTGAAGAAATTTTCCAGTATCAAAGAGCGGTTCCACGAATTTCTGCTAGCCATAGCAGAATTATACCCGCCCGCTTGAAGTTAGTATTGTTTGTCTTTAGGTTACGTTTTTTCTGCCAGTAAAAAGCTGCTCGTGGGGGAGTAAGCACTGCAGGGGACCACCCTACGATGACCCTGAGTTTCAATCAATTGGGGGGGGTCTGGGGGGCGCAGCCCCCCAGTATATACTTATGCCAAAAAATATTACGCCGATATTGTTCACATCTGACGCTACCGTCTGACGTCATAAGAGATATGCTGTAGCCCAAAATTGTAGCCGACTAACAGCGCCATCTACCGTGCGCCACGAATCTGAAGTGTTACCTAAATTATTTCTCCTCTTCTCTCTCTCAAATTTCTCATCCATAAAATCTTCCACTTTTTTTTTAATGGTAACATCTAATGTTGCTCCATATCCTTAAGGCTAGCCTCCAAAGAAATTTTAGCAAGCAGACATAACCTTACCATCACATCCTGTGCAGAACCATTTAACTAAAGCCTCCACTGATTTAATAGCTTTATATTTGCTCACACTTACATTTATACACTCTATATGAAACCAAGAATGACATGAATCACATGACAAGGCTGTATCATCATCATCTACATCAATTTTACAAATTCTACATAAAGAATCACTAGTACTACCATTATTATTCACCGCTGCTATATTGTTTACATTCTGAGATGGCCGGTCTCTTGCTGGACCAGAACAATTTCTGCACAAACCATTAACTAGTTTATTGCTTTTTTTTATTACAGCCTCTGCATATGGTTTGATTAACCATTTTTCTTATATTTTCTTCATTTATTTCTACTAGAGAACCTTTCAGATAATCACAGCAAGATGTTGAAAATTTCAATACTCAGCTAAAAATATTCAATGGTCCTTAGGCGATTGAACACGTCCGAACCCTGGTTTCCGAGGCGGTTCCGAGGTTGCATACCAAAGGACATCTGGGACGTCACCAGAGTGACTCCAGAGACATTCAAGAAGAAGCTGGACAAGTGGCTAGGCGGTTACACAGTTCAGAATAACAACACCCTCCCCGAAGTAACCCACGAGAGGGATCAGGAAAACCGAAGTGGAGAACCACCTCAGCTATGCCACTAACAGGTAGAATATATAAAAGTAAGTGATTGGATCGTAACAGTTTAGAATATGACAGCTAAGCGGGAAGTGCAAAATTATCGTTAACTCGAACAATGGATATTATTTAAGTTTGAGTGGGAAATCAATTCAAAAGGGATGCAGGTGACGATTGACGGGGGGGGGTGTAATCAGGGGATTACAAAGCAAAATCGCTTTACCTTGAAGCTTAGTGGTAGACAAACGGCACAGGTCTTCGAGGAGATACTTCTGTGAGTCCTGACGAGGAGGACTCGTAGATTGGGGTTTTAAGTACTTCTTGTTGAACGAGATTTTCTCTGCTCAAGAGAGATGAAATCTCAAAAACGAGACGGTTCAGCAGCACGGCAGCAAGTCTCAGACACGGGCAACGGGAGCCTTGAATGGGGGTGTGAGATGAGGGGGGCCGCACAATTCTCCGGGAAGAAGGTGGCTCAATAAGCTTCCCTCTTAACATGGGCCAAAGCTTCACAAAGGGTGATCTGCTGGTGAGATCTTAACGACGAGGTACGACTCGAACAGGGGTTGCGAGACTTCGCGGAGGTAGAGACAAAACGGTCTGAACTGAGGGACTGGCAGACTCTCAATCTCCTCGAGGAATGGCGGACGCAGGGTTAAATAGCCAGGTGGCTGGTATGTTAGATAACCCCAGGGCATAGCCGTCCCCAGAGGATTCTCGACATCAGTCTAGGCAAACTTACTTTGAGGTAAAGAGTTGGATCGGACAGCGAAGTCTGCCTTAGGATATGGGGTTGGGTTTGTACGGCCGCGCTCGCGGGGGAAGGACATCCCTGTGAGGCATGGGAGCGAGAATTCGGCGTTATCGCGGGGGGGGGGGTGACGAGGTGAGTCCCGCATAAGCAAATACAGCCGGGTCGAGCGTCTCAGCCCGGGATTGCTTCCTTCTCGATGATTCTGAAATTCCCATGGCAAGGAGCACGTGGTTTGGAGTGACGGGGGCTGAAAGGGGTATTCCGAGGGGCTTCCTCTCACCCTGGCCCTTCGAGGGGCATCCCTTCACACGCCTCCCTTTCCGAAGATGACATTTTCCTGATACGTAGAGGAGGGAAAAGGGCATCCCCAAACATGGGAGGGGTCGTGTATGGGAAAAAATTGATTTAAATCTACACGTGTACAATAATAGTAGGCATTTAAATTTGAGTCGACACAGCAATCACCAAATGAAAAAAATGACTTTGTTTAATTTTTGACGCAGGGTACATTTAAAAAGAGGTATGGCGTTAACCAGTGGATAAAAAAGATAAATAGATACAGGAAATAGTTAAATGCATGTCACAAAAAATCAATTTAAATAGACTCATTCAGGTGAAGGGTAGTGGAACCATATTCAAGACAAACAAAAAAAAAGACAACACGAATAAAAAAATTACACAAGGGACAAATATGTACAAAACCCACCCAATTTTTACAGGTCAACCAAAGAGCATAAACCGTACACAAATAGGACGGAGTCCTAGGATTATTAGAAATTGGCAAGTACACAGACTCGATTATATACAGGGGAGTGCAGAGCTTAACACAATTTACTTTGCAAGGGAAGGGGACCCTCTACCGGATTCCTACTTAGACTGTCTGCAATAGAGTTTTCTTTCTTCTATGTACAAAATTCGGATCTGGTATTCCATTAGAAGTAAGCTCCATCGCATAAGCCTTCCATTCTAACCTTTACCATTTTTTAAATAAGCCAATGGGCGATGATCGGTTTCGATCACGGATTCTTTGCCTAGCAAATACATTTTGAATTTTTGCACGCTCTACACGATCGCGAGAGCCTCAAGTTCTATTACCGCATAATTCCTTTCGTGTGACGAGAGCTTCCGGCTAGCATATGCGATGGGATAACAATTGCCATCTTCTTCTTACTGGAGCAAAATGCAACCGATGCCTTCACTACATTCATCTGTCCGAATTCCAAACGGTTTGTTCGTGTTCGGGAGTCGCAATATAGGAGCTGACGTTAGTTTTTCCTTCAGCTGTTGGAAGTGGGCGGTCGCCTTGGGGTTCCAGGGAATATTTTTTTTTTTAAAGGGCGATAAGGGGGATCGCTAAAGCGGCGAAATTCGGGACAAAGCTTCTGTAAAAGGATGTCGATCCGAGAAAGGAGCGTAATTGTTTCTTAGTACGTGGAAGGAGAATGCCGGCGATGGCCTTCACCTTTTCTTGCTGGGGTGCCATTTGATGTTCACCAATGTGGGAACCAAGATATTTAATGGTGACGTAAGCAAAATGGCACTTACTGGGGCCTATAGTAAGGCCGTGTTCACGAAGCCTACTGAGGAGGGAGCGTATGAGGGATAGATGTTGGTCCCATGTGTAGGTGGCCAAGTAAACGTTATCAAAGTACAACGAAACGTTTTTCAGCCCATCATGCGATTATAGTTACTACAGGATGTAACTAATCCAAAAGAAAGAAGCCTTAATTGCATAAGTCCTTTTTCTGTGGGGAATGCGATGTATTTCTGGGCACTAGCCTTAAGGGGGATTCGATAGTAGGCCTTACACAAGTCTATCTCCTAAATAAACTTAGTCTCTTCAAATAGATATGTTCTGATCTATCAAAGTGATAGGCTCAGCGTTGAAGACCGTTATGGCGTTGAGCTTCCTAAAGTAAACGCACATGCGAAAAGACTGGTCCGGCTTCCTGACCATAACAATGTGGAGAAATAATCTGACGCGGAGGGTTCAATGATTCCCCAACTTTAGCAAGTTTTCTACTTCGGAGTTAAAAGCAGAACGCAAGTGAACGAGCAAGGGGTATGGTTTAGAGCGGATAGGCTTCTGGGTGGTTAGGGTTATATCATGCTCAAAATGGATAGAGCAACCAGTCTTCTCAGAGATTACATCCGGGAATTCGGTCAACAAAAGAGCCAATTGCGTCTTCTGAGAAGGTTCCAGCTGGGGATCTAAGTCGAGTTCCGGGGCGGAGCTTTCACGGGAACCATGGAGCAAAGGGAGGGGGTAGTTGTTGTCAGACTCGACACATACGGTTTGAATTAAGTTGAGAGGCTTAGATGGATAAGAGGCTTCCAGTACTGCATCTGCGTCAAGGGCAATTATATTATTAATGCAGGCACAGCGGAGGTAGCGCTTAAGCATATTCACATGATAGTTTGTTACCTGAGGGGGTCTGTATTAAGTAATCCACGGGGCCTCGCATACTTTTGCAAGTTTAGGTTCGTATTTTTGTAAGCTATATCGGCGCATTCCTACAAGCAGTTCCTAAGGTCTAACAAGTAAGAATACGAAGATTTGATCTCCTCATTCAGGCGGGGATTGCCAACAAGTTCATTTAATATTCTCATCGGTCCTCGAACGTTTGGCCATACAAAAGTTTGAAGGGGGCAAATCCTAAAGTTCTATGGGGGATTTCTCAGCAGGCAAACAAGGCAACCGGCAAGTACCGATGACATTCGCGGGACTCGGCATGGTATAACTTTTTTTCAAAATGGTCTTCAATGTACTATTTAATTTTTCGCAGACACCGTTAGTGGCGGGGTAAAAAGGGGTGGTGAATAGTAGTTTGATGATAAGGAGCTTGCCAACTAATTCCATTAGTTCAGAGGTGAACTGTCTACCTCTGTCCGACAAGATCTCATTCGGGAGACAGACACGGGAAAAGATAGAAATCTTTTTAAGGGGAACTGCATCGGGGAATCTCGTTGTAAAATCAACAAGCGTGAGGACGTATGAGTATCCTTTTCTGGGCGGAGGATGAATGGGGCCAATCAAGTCTATGGCCACTCTAAAGAAAGGCTCCGAGACAATATAGAATCTTCTGGAGGGGGGCTTGTGGTGTTCGCCCTTTTGCTCTAGTATTTTGACAAATGTCACACGACCTGCAAAACTAGGCAATTTTTTTGTCAGCACCCGCCCAAAAGAAATAACAGAAAATTCTCTGGGTGGTTTTATTGCGGCTAAAATTACCAGCCAGCAATCCATCGTGGGCAAGTCCTCCGGAACATGTAAACGGGGAATACATAAAGAGCGAGTTGTGGATTTATCCCCAGCCTAACTGGAGCAAAAAAGGAATCGGTCACTTACGAGGTAGGCGACTTTCCTTTGACCGCGGGCAGATCCTCGTTCGTTATTTCTCGCTCTTTCCCGCAAGGGCTGAAGGGTCGGGCACTCCTCCTGAGCGCTTGCAAATGTTTCGTTCTGAAGAGCCGCAAATTCTGGGGCATAAAGGAGAGGGGGGAGAGATCTAATGGCACGGGGAGCGCAGTGTCCTTTAGCATCTGGACCATCGTGATGATGGGCTGTTAGACGGGGTTAGGGAGAGCTGCGGGATTAAGCTGATCAACGCAGCGCAGAACTTAATGGGGGCTGCTATCGCTTCGGCCCAACCAGTAAAGTATTTACATTCGAGATATCAGAGGACCACGGGGAACCGATTTGCACGCCCCAAGTAGTCGTGGACTACTGCGAATTTATCGTAGTCGGGCCTCACTGGGGGAAGCAACTTTTCTGAGACGACGATTCAAGCGCAGCCGGTGTCTCTTACGAGAGCTGGCACTCTGAACGCTGTGCTTTAATTAATGAATCCCGTTTGCGTTTTTTAAACCTGAATGCAAACACTGGTGGCTAGCTTTTCTGTTCCTCGGCTCGGTGTAAGTCAGAGTATGCGCATTTTAGTACATCACATTTTGATAAGCGAATTCCTCCGCTAGAGTGCCAAAATTCCAGCGAGCTCCCGATGAGAAGCGTAGGAAGAGGCTAACCTTCCCAAAGCAAGAGGCAGGTTAGTTTAATTTGTCGAGCGCAGTCCCCTTCTGAAACAAAGGGAATATACTGTGGGCCGCAAAAGTCTACAACAGACTGCTAGAAATGCAAATTTACATACTTTTAGTTAACTAAGGTTAAGGAATTTTAAAATGTACGTGGAACTTTATGTAATATGTAATAAATACAATACAAGAATCTGAAAAGCAAAATAGTGAACAGGGAAAACTTTATAAGGACAATAGTGAAGTTTGATAACGCAAAAGTTTACATCACATTCATATGAATTCATATAAATATGTTTCATCTGCAAAATGTCTCACTAAAATGTAATCCTCGTTTGTTCACGAATATCTAGAATATTCTAAATTAAATGCGAGGTTTCTTTTGTCATCTAGTAAGTCTACTGCGTCATTCCTTACAAGAGAGCCTTACGTACCATAAATATGTTCATCATGGGGGAAAAACAAACAAATCAGTCAAGAATTTCAGGAATGCATTGTAGTCCTTGAAAAAGGCGGCCTTGGGTATAGAAAGATCTCTGTACAGCTTAAAATAGATCTATAGGTTGTGTAGGCTGGGTATGCCTCCTCGAGAGTGGTAAACTTACCTAGAGGGATTTATCACCGAATTTTGGTACCTTTCTTGATTCGGTTTAGTGGCTGCCTGCTTGCTTCTACCCACGTAAGGGGCGCGGAAATTTGCCTTCCTGGCCGCCATGCTGACGGGATTCAGCGCCCTGTCGAACCCCAGCTTGCTTCTTCTCCTTTTTTCTGACAGCCTGCGTTTTTACCCTACTTCCTCACTCTCCCTACAACCTCTCAGACAGGTTTCTATGGTCAGCCTCTAATTTCACAGGGTAGACGCCGATCAGTTTCCTCTCACCCAACTATCCGGGATGAGGGCTGATGGGGAAGGAGACAGCGTCCACTCACTCCTGAGCTCCGTTCTGGGTTGGTGGGGTTTAACAACCTGCACTATCACCACCCACACCTTCCTCACATACCATTTCTTTCTCCTTCCACTATATATCCATTCTACGCTGTGCCTAAGGTGGAGCCGCCATGCCGATGGGCTGCCAGATCACTAGGCAGGAAGAGTGGCCTTAAATGAAAGCAGCCGGTTCTGACGGCCCCGTGTTCACTCCACGCAGAGTGGGCAACTACGTGGGGTGATTAGCGTTTGCGTCCCATATAAAAAACAGGTTCACCAAGCCTACTTGCGTCTACTCCCGTAAATGGCGGGACGATTTGCCTTCCTGGCAGCCGTGCTAACGTGACTCAGCGTCCCGTTTTTACCCTACTTCCTCACTCTTCCTACAACCACTCCCACAACTTTCTCTGGCACAAGGTAGATGCCGACCAGCTTTCTCTCACCCAACTATCCGGGATCGGGGCTGAAGGGGGAGGGGACAGCGTCCCCTGACTCCTGAATTCCAGTCTGGGATGGTGAGTTTTCAACAACCTGCTCCATCCCCACCCACACCGTCCTCCCATCCCCTTTCTTTCTTTATAGACCTCCTGCCCAACTCGTTGAAAAGGACAGAGATCTGTACCAGCTACTAGGAGAACTTGTCGAAGACAGAGTGTGTATCGTCATGGGGGATTTCAACACACAAGTTGACTGGGAAACCAGAGAACCCTGTGGCGAGAACGCACTACTCCTGGAGTTCGTGAACAACGAGTTCCTCACTCAATTGGTGAGAGAGCCAACGAGTGGAAACAATATCCTCGACTTGGTTTTCACCTCTGATGATGACATCGTTGAGGACCTCTCTGTTGGCGAAGAGCTCGGTGGCAGTGACCACCGACTAATTAGATTTGTAGTTAAAGTTCCGAAGGCAGGGCCTGCAACTAGTAAATCGAGGAAACTCGATTTGAAAAGAGCAGACTTTGCAGGTCTTCATGCTGGACTGACTGACGCGAGGCTAGAAGTGTGCGATGTTGTTGAAGACTCGTGAAACAGTTTCAAAACCACATTCATGAGTCTTCAATCGCGTTTCATCCCTCTGAAATGTCCCCGTCGGTCTTCTGTTCAACCAAAGTGGTTTAATCGAGAAATCGGCCAACTGCTTAGAAAGAAGAGAACTGTGTACCGACAATTGAAGATCTCGGGTGACTTTGACGAATACCGGAGGCTAGCCAGGAGAGTGAAGTCCAGCATAAGGGCGGCTAAGCGTTCTGAGTAACTCCGAGTGGCGAGGCTCTGTAAAGCGAATCCCAAGGAGTTTTTTGGATACGTGAACAGCCGTAAACCAATCCGTCAAACGATTGGCCCTTTGAGAAATGAGGAGGGGGCATTAAAGCACTTAAATGCAGAAAATGCTAACCTCCTCAACGACTACTTCTCTTCAGTGTTTACTGAAGAGTGTGGTCCCCCCCCCCCAGCCAAAGGATTCCTACTCGGGGGAAAAGCTGGAGGATATGGACTTCACCGAAGGGGAAATAAAAAAGAAGATCAGTGACCTAATGACGAATAAGTCACCTGGCCCGGATGGGTTTCTACCTAAAGTGTTGAAAGAAGTGCGCGATCAAGTGTCATGACACCTGAGTGCAATCTTTAACATGTCAATCCGGACCGAATGCGTTCCTAGAAAGTGGCGTGAAGCGGAGGTGACTCCTATCTTCAAGAAAGGAGACCGAAGCCAACCATCAAACTACCGACCTATCAGTCTGACTTCGATAGTCGGTAAACTCATGGAAAGCATGATGGTGGACAAAGTGACGTCGTATTTAGAGTCGAACCTGCTACTGAGGAGTTCCCAGCACGGCTTCCGAAGGCAACTGTCATGCCTGACGAACCTTGTGGAATTCTTCCACTTCATGTTCAGTGAGCACGATCGGGACAAGGCGGTGGATGTGGTCTACCTAGACTTTCAGAAAGCCTTTGATAAGGTACCACACCACCGCCTTCTCCGGAAAGTGCGAGCGCTGGGCATAGACGAAAAGGTAGCCGGCTGGATCGAGAACTGGCTAAGTGGCAGACGGCAACGGGTGGTGGTAAATGGACAATCTTCTGAGTGGGTGCCCGTTACTAGCGGGGTGCCTCAAGGTTCTGTCCTGGGACTATTACTATTTATCATCTACGTCAACGACATGGACGGTGACATGGTTGCCAAGATTTCCAAATTTGTCGACGATACCAAGCTTGGTATGAACGTTGCAAAGTATGGAAATACTGCCCACCTGCAGGAAGATCTTGGGAAGATTGAGGAGTGGTCGGACACGTGGCAAATGCCTTTTAACGTGGGGAAATGCAAAGTGATGCATATCGGCCACAGAAACCCCCAATCTCAGTATATCCTTAAGGGCACCGCTCTTGAATCGAGTGACACTGAGAAGGACTTGGGTGTAACTATTACTAGCGACCTCAAGTTCTCGAAATAGTGCATCGAGGCAGAGAAGAAAGCCCAAAGGATGTTAGGCTACATAAAGCGCCAGTTTGGATACCGTAACAAGGAGATAGTACTTTGTCTGTACAACTCCCTCGTTCAGCCGCACCTGAAGTACGCCGTACAATTTTGGAGTCCTTCGTTTCGAAAGGACATCGCAAGGTTGGAACGCGTACAAGCTAGGGCAACCAAACTGATTCCCTCTATCCGGCATAAAAGTTATGAGGATAGACTAAGGGAATTAGATCTGTTATCGCTGGAAACCCGTAGACTGCGTGGTCAGCTTATCGAAGTTTTCAAAATACTGCGAGGGTTCGACAATGTTGACTACTGGGATATTTTCACACTGAGTGAGAACAGAACGCGCAATCACGGCTTCAAACTTGAACTGAAGCGTTACAACCGCAATCTGTGTGGAAATTTTTTCACCTACAGTATCTGCGGTGAGTGGAACGCACTTCCAGTGGAAGTTGTCAACAGTGAATCTGTTGACCAGTTCAAGTCAAGACTAGACAAAGTCTTGAAAAGTGGCCGTTGAGGGACGCAAAACAATTGAGCAGTCATGTGCCTGCTCGATTGATAGTCCAAAGGTACCCTCTTTGAATGGACCGTAAGGTCTCCTAGGGTACTTACTTTCCTTGTTACTCCTTGTTACTCCATCCACTATACATCCATTTTACGCCCTGCTTAAGGTGGAGCCGACATGCCGATGGGCTGCCAAGTCACAAGGCTGGAAGAGTGGCCTTAAATGCCGGCAGTCGGTTCTGCCGGCCTCGTGTTCACCCCTCGAAGAGCGGGCTACTGCGTCGGTGATTATAGTTTGCGTCCCGTATCAAAAAACAGGGTTACTATGCTCAATGATGAAGAATCTACACAAAAAGCATCAACTGTCCCTATACCAAACTACTTCTAGTGGAGAGGAGGCTTACTCTTTTGCTATGCCTACGTGTGTAGGGGATTCCCCTCACCCCCTTCTATGGAGGCGCCCTTGGGTGCCTCCCTCTTTCCAGCGGCAGTCCATCCTTCTTTTTCACAAGGGACTGCCAAGAAAGCAATCAGGCGGCCCATAATTGCTCACTGCCGGTGGGAGCTGCTCGATAGCGCTAATTCCCTTAGGGGGCGAGGTAAGACAGGGCCCGTCGGCTTATCTCCTCCAAATACCTGTAGGCGCGCATAGCGAACTTACAGGGGGTGACAGTACGTGCACCCTTAGCCTTCCCAACCGATGCCAACTCGCCGGTACAGAATACAGTAAAAGATACGTCGAAGGGGACCCGTGATAGCTTGCGGTGGTATGGCCACTTGGAGTCATCCTCCGTGCAAACCTGAGCACTAAACCGTTAATCCCTAATTTGCTAAGTTAACATTTTCGTTAACGATTTAACTTTTAAGTTAACTTTGGAAATCATTATCGGACTAATTAACTTCCGTTAACTCAAGTCTGCTAACCCCCCAAAATTTTAAAAAAACGGGTAAAGGTTTAAAAGTTTCAATTATTTTCAGATTTTAAATACAGATGTAGTCTTAGAATATTTAATAATGTATGCATCATTCTTTCAATCCCAATATAACGCCACTTATTATTATAAATAACTTTTCAAGCAAACTTCGAATTGTGAGTTCAAAATTATATTTTATGTATTAGATATTTAAGCAATCATTTTATATTAATAGATCACATAAAGTTTCTTTAATAAACAAATAAGATATTGCACCATAGCACGCAACGCAGCGCTATAAATAAATGGAAGTGCCGATAGAAAGAGGGTTCACTTCATCACTCTGGAGAGCTATTACGGTTATAATGTGAGTATCTGTTATTATAGCTATACCATTAGTGTTAATTGAAAGAAAATAAGTAAGTCAAGTTTCGTTATTATAATATATTAAACATTTGCATACATTCATTTGATATTCTAGTATTTGCATAGCCAAATTATATTTTCTATATTGTAAGATCTGGTTTGTTAATTACTAATTAGCCACATGTTATATAATAGTTTCAAATATTTATAGTTTAAGATTTTAGACTTTAGTTGATGATATAGCTAAATATCCATATTAAATGTATGTTGATTAATGATTTAATAGAATATATATTGACCCGGGTATACCTTTAAAATTAAAATACAGTGCTTATCTATATTATTATTATTGCGCATTGCACAACAAATATTATATTGTTACTATTGTTCGTAGGCTGGTTACGGTCCCCTGCACTTGTTCACTTTTCTACTCCAATGTTTTGTAGGTCCAGATTTATTTAATAAACCTCTTTCAAGATATATAGTTAATTTAAGTTTTTTATTAATAAATAACTAAAACAGAAAACCATTACAAAACCTTTCACAGACACTTTTTGATTTTGAATTTTCTATTATTTTCAGATTTTCAATTCAGACACTAGTGTGATTTTGAATTTTATAAGTCATCATGGCATCTCAAGAACTTTAATCTGTTGATGCCAAGTGTTGACATCGTCGAAGTTGAAACTGCCAGTGCTCAGAACCCCTGATCCCACGTGGACGACTACTTCTTGATCAAGTCAGGCGAAGGAGATAAGTTGATTTTCGACTGCAAGCTGTGCCTGCCCAGTACTGTACTAATTAAGGGGCACATAGCAAGCCTCAACAACCTCAAGCAGCACATCAAGAGGCCTCACTCAGCCAAGTTCATGCAGTTTGAGGAGAAGGTCAAAGCAGGTTCATCTCGTGAAAAAAGCCAAAAAGAGGTTTTCTTCTGCTTCCAACAGCGCAGTAGCACTTAGGAAATATCGAGTCTGTTTTAACCTCCTTTTGGCAAGAAAGCAAGCCATCAAACCATTGCCGAGTCCTTTGGCATCGCTGCTACTGACAGTGGAATACCCCAAGCTGCTGTGGATCAAAAGATTGTCGACCTGTTCTTAGCTTGGCAGTGGCATACCCCAAGCTGCTGTGGATCAAAAGATTGTCGACCTTTTCGTAGCTAACATGCTGGCACTCCACGTTGTAGAGTCTGACACGTTCGAGAGGCAGATCAAGACGCTGAAAACCAGCAAGAGTTTCATGTCGAGGAGGACACTGGGCAGGTGAATCGTTGATTTGTATACTGACTTGAATCAGTAATTGATCATGTAATTGACTAATTGACATAATTTTATCTTTATTATACTTGAGTTCATTTATATTCCCAATATTTAAATTTGAACTTAAAAACTTAAAATTTAAAACTTATATTTTTTCAAATTTCAGAGTTCTTGGCGATGTTAAGTGGGCGGCCACTAGAACTGACTGCTAGTCTGCCCACAAGAAAGGCTACCTGCACATGACTGTCCATTCACTGGTTGGACCCTACCACCAGGCAGAGGCATAAAGTAGTGCTCGCGTGCATCAGACTGAGAGGTCATCATACCTATGATGTGCTTGCATAGGCCATGGTCAATGTCCACTATCAATTCCACACTGAGAAAAAAAGTCACCAGGTTAGATAGTTGATAGTATATTAATATTAGATTATTAGTCCATTAGTTCTATTAACACTTTGATTCCGATTTTTTTTTCACATAAATTGTAGATTATTTTTATTTATAAACTCAATTCAATTGTAATATTTAATGACTGTAATTTTATAAAAAAAAAAACTTAGACTGTCTTTCTATTCTAGGACAAACCACAGACAGTGGTAGCAACTTTGTAAAGGCCTTTGTCCAGTTTGGGGCAGAGGATGACACACTGCCAGACCTGCCAGTGGTTCAGAACGTTGACACCGACCCTGATGCTGCTGCTGAGGCTACCCTGTTGGCTTGATCCGTGGACGAGTAGGAGTTGGAGTATTTCTCCCTGCAAGACTCCCTAGCTGTGCCTGACGATGTTGACGCTGTCGTTGGCAATCCCATCAACCTGCCGGCCCACATGAGGTGTGCTACCCACACCTTCAACCTAGTAGCCAGAAAGGATGCAGATGCTACCCTGCAGAGCACAGTGTCCAAGAGGCCCTACAGGGCTGTCATTGCCAAGGCACGTGCCCTCTGGAACCACCAGGATTGCAGCACAGTTGCAGCAGACATAATCTACGCTGAAGTGGGGAGGTTGTCCCCATTACGACGAGGTGGAACTCCACTTATGACTCTGTGATGGTCATCAACACCATCCTGGATACTAATAGGTCTGTTCTCCACAGAGTCATGACCCAGTTGAAAGTCAACAGCTTCAACGACCAGGATGTCAATTTAACGAAGGAGTATGCCAAGATAATAAATAAATAATAAAATAATATATATTATTATAATATATATATATATTATTATTTTTTGAATTTCTAAAATTTACTAATTCCCCATTGCTTTATTTCCAGGTCATGTCACCCGTGGCCAAAGCGCTCGACAAGATCTAGGGGGAGGAACAATCCTACCTTGCGACTCTGATGTCAACAGTTGCTGCGACAATCTTCAGGCTTAAAGACTTGAAGTCCAAGGGCCTCGTCTGCTGCAGTCCCTTGGTCGACACACTTTTAGTTAAGGTGAAAAAAACCATGGATGGTACGGTCGAGGATGCCACAAGGCAGCAGTTTTATGAAGTGAGCAGCAACAGTGGAGGCGGCAACAACGAGGAGGAGGAGGATGACTTCTTCAGAGGTGTAACCCAGCCATAAGAGAGCAACAGGAGCCACAGATCACTCAAGAACAAGGCCCAGAACTTGGTCAAGATCTGGTTGGAGACCAACTCCAAGGACTTGCTGACAGATGCTAACTTCTTGGGTGAGCAAGTGTTGCTGAACTTGTTCATGAAGTTCAACACATCCATGCCCTCCAGTGCTGCAGTGAAGCGCTTGTTTTCTATGGGCAAGGACATTTTGAGGGCCAAGAGATCATCCCTGACTGATGAAAACTTTGACGTGCTAATTTTCATGAAGGGCAACATGCATCTCATGAACAAAATGGAGAACGAGAGGAGGAAAAATTATATTATGCATATATCGTATTTTTAATTATTTTCGGTCAATTTATCAATATTTTGGAGGGGGTTATTACTAATACTGTGTTTCATATAAGTTTTCCTGACCCTTTTCTGGCTCTAAAACCTTTGAAAACTTAAAAAATGTCCAAAACTATGAAATCCGCCTTCTTTAGATCATTTAAAAGTTAAACTCTGAAATCATCCTTTTTTAACTCTAAAGCAAAAAATTATAATTTGGGGGTTCTAAAGTACTTACGAAGACCCTCAAAGGGCTAATTTTATAGTTTTGGCACTTTTAAAAGGTGTTTTTAGGTGATTATAGAGTAAGGGCTGATTTTTTGTTTTTTTCTATAATAAAAATTAACGTTAACGTATTATCGATAACTTCCGTTACATTTTTAAAGAATTAACTGATTAACGGTTATCGAAGTTAATTCTTTGGTTAACAGATTTATGGTTAACGAAGTTAATTTTTTATTAACGGTGCCCACCTGTGCCCCCTGACGTGGATATGGTCCCTGAGGCGATCCAGCCTCAGACGGTAGGACCTTCCATGGGGTCGAGCCTTGGCTCGGTGAGATGCACCCAACCCGAGTCTACCCCTGTGCAAGGTCCTCACCAGACGGCTCTGGCCTCCGAGTCCTTACAGGTAGAAGAGGGATCTCTTCCTTTGGCCGGTGCCCCTGTGAGAGCCAAGACCTTCTCCATTTCAGAGAAGGATCTTGCTGAGGGTAGTCCATCTGGCCTAGGGGCTTCTACCGGAGGAGGGGAGAAGCGGGTTCATTCCCCGCCCCAATCCTAAAAAGGAAAAAAAAATAGAAAATGACTCGGGCCCTCTTCCTCCCCGGGGGCCTCGGGGAGGGACGGGGACAGTGCCGTTTCGCTATCCGACCCAGCCAAGATAGGCACGTCCGGTCCCGTTGCTCCCACGAGTGGGGAGTCTCAGACAGAGACCAGAACTGCGCAGAGCGGAGCCTCAATTGCGTCAGGCTACCTGGCCTTTTCGAGCCCGCTGGCTTCAAACGTTTCCTAGTTGTTCGCTCCACTGTTGGCAGCATGTTGGCTAATGGCAACATGATCTATCTGAGGAAAGCTCTAGCTATGTAGTGTAATTACTAGAGAGCCGAAGGTGGCCCCGTTTTTCAGACGGTAGCCGTCTAGCGAATGCGTCGAACCCTCCGAGGCGGCCATGATTAGTGCCCTTCGGACACTTGATTGTACGCCGGAGACTGTGCCGCCGCACTCTACCATGAACTTCGTGAAAGAAGTAGTTTATGCGAGGGAACTCGTGGACTCCTCCATATATGACATCATTTCAGAGCTGGCCGTCTATGGGAAGGGCAAGGTTGAACGTTAGCGATGCCTATTAGTATCGCTACTGCGTGAAGATATTCGTGCAGCAGCCGCGGAGGTGCTACTACTTTTATGCTTCGCCCATACTAATCGCTCCTGTGGACCCGCAATGTAGTGGTTACCCGAAATCTGTGTAAGTTGCTCCAAGGCCGCACACCATAAGTCCAAATCGTGTGTGTCTAAGTGTGTCAATTGCGGAGAGCCGCATCCCGCTTCTTCGAAGCAATGTGGTGTGTATTTCCTTGAGAAGGGAATCCTAGCCGTTCTGACCCAGGATCGTCTTTCATTTCGAGAGGCTAAGGACTTGGTCATGGCGGGCTCAGCTCTGCCTACGACGTCCTATGACACAATGTTAAGAAAGACACCCTCTGCTCATGGCCCCTCCAGGCCTACGAGCACGTTCGTTTCCGCGCCCATCCGGAGCCCTTCTGCGGGTTCTACCTAGCCCAGGCACTCCTCTGGTAAAGCTTTCAGCACAAAGGGTTCACACCCAGTCCCAGTAAAAACCGCGCACCTCCACCGAGTCGTTAGACTCACAGGAAGAAACACCCCTGAATTTGGTCGTGAGGCCATCTTTCGGGCTTCCTAAAGCTGCCTCCCGAAAGGTGGACATCACTAAAGGAGCATATTTCTTGAATGGAATTGCCGCGGACTACGAGCCAACTGTGAGAAGCTACGGAGGCTCGTCTCCTCCTGCCACCGTTAGCCATCTTTTTGCAGGAGACCATGCTGTGCGTGTGCTCCCTTCCCACCTTCCCGAGGTATAAGGGTTTACAACCCCACCACAACGAAATGTGGGCGGGGCAGGAAGAGGCACGATTTACTCCCGCTGTGATATCTCAGTTCCTCTCTTCGCTTTAGATACATCCTTTGAATCAGTAGCTGTTCAGCTGCACTTGGATAGGGAGTATACTGTTATTTTTGCATATATTCCACCGTCAGCCGACTTCGACACGTGGGACTTTCACCGCGTCGTGGCACTGTTGCCGAGGCCGTTCCTCTTGCTCGGAGATCTGAACAATAGCCGCCCCCTTCCCTTGGGCGACTGCTCGATTAATCCCAGGGGTCAAGTCCTTGCCGACCTAATAGACGAGCTGGAGATAGGTGTCGTGAATGTGGATGAGTTTACTCATCACTGCCCGAGAACCGCTTCATTTTCCTGTCTCGATCTATCTTTGTGCACTCCGGATGCACAGGCAGATTTTTGGTGGGGAGGCGGGGAGGGTCGATGACTTCCATGGTATTGATCACTTTCCAATTCAAATATATTTTTTTCGGGGCCACTGCCGCTCTAAAGCCCACCACGGCGGTGCTTGGCGCTGGCGCGGTGGACCACATTTCCGGAAATGTGGTCATAATGCCGTTGAGTTCTTCTCCGGCAACTTCATCGACGTGAGCCTAACTACTATTCCTAGAACGCTAGCCGTTTGCAGGACGGCAACTCCCGTGATGGTCAGTCGAGTGTGAGACGGCCCTCAAACAGAAGCGTTATGCCTACATGCGCTATAAGCGCCGCCCGGACGATTTCACTGTCGGTGAATATCATCGGGATAGGGCTAGGTTCCGGTATGTTTTAAAGCACGCCACCTGCTCTTCTTGGCGGGCATACGTGTCTTCACTTAACGGAAAAACCCCTCTAGGATTCGGGGCAAGTTCTCGCAGGAGCCCCCTCTCGTCCGCCAGTAGAATTGGACCGCAATCTCGAACCCCGCGTCCGTGGTGGAATCCTTTGCGACCGCTTTCTCCGCATTCTCTATCCGGGATGCTGCTCCGCTAGCATTTGCTGTTGAGTTCTTCTCCGGCAACCTCATCGCCGGGAGCCTCACTACTATTCCTAGAACGTCTAGCCGTTTGCAGGAACGCCACTCCCGTGATGGTCAGTCGAGTGTGAGACGACCCTCAAACAGAAGCGTTATGCCTACATGCGCTATAAGCGCCGCCCGGACGATTTCACTGTCGGTGAATATCATCGGGATAGGGCTAGGTTCCGGTATGTTTTAAAGCACGCCACCTGCTCTTCTTGGCGGGCATACGTGTCTTCACTTAACGGAAAAACCCCTCTAGGATTCGGGGCAAGTTCTCGCAGGAGCCCCCTCTCGTCCGCCAGTAGAATTGGACCGCAATCTCGAACCCCACGTCCGTGGTGGAATCCTTTGCGACCGCTTTCTCCGCATTCTCTATCCGGGATGCTGCTCCGCTAGCATTTGCTGTTGAGTTCTTCTCCGGCAACCTCATCGCCGGGAGCCTCACTACTATTCCTAGAACGTCTAGCCGTTTGCAGGAACGCCACTCCCGTGATGGTCAGTCGAGTGTGAGACGACCCTCAAACAGAAGCGTTATGCCTACATGCGCTATAAGCGCCACCCGGACGATTTCACTGTCGGTAAATATCATCGGGATAGGGCTAGGTTCCAGTATATTTCAAAGCACGCCACCTGCTCTTCTTGGCGGGCATACGTGTCTTCACTTAACAGAAAAACCCCTCTAGGATTCGGGGCAAGTTCTCGCAGGAGCCCCCTCCCGTTCTCCAGTAGAATGGGACCGCAATCTCGAACCCCGCGTCCGTGGCGGAATCCTTTGCGACCGCTTTCTCCGCATTCTCTAGCCGGGATGCTGCTCCGCTAGCATTCAATGCGCGCCGTGATGTCGTTGAAGGCCGCATAATGGACTTACCTCCAGAGGCGGAGAACCCTTCACCGACACCTTTACTTTGAGTTAGTTGCGTTCCGCTCTTGCTTCGTGCATGAACACCGCCCCTGGTCCAGACGATGTCCCGTACGCCATGCTTCGACCCTTGGGTGAGGGAGGTATGGCCAGTTCGATTTGTTCAACAGGATCTGGGTAGAGGGTATCCTCCCAGACTCCTGGCGAACCGCTACTATGCTCGCTTTTCGCAAACCGAGGAGAGATAACTCTACCCCGGCAGGTTTCTGCCCAATCTCGATAATCTCATGCGTGTGAGAGTTGATGGAGAAATCGGTAAATGATAGATTAGTCTGCTTTCTGGACATCGGAGGCTATCTGTCTTCTTCATAGTGCAGCTTTCGCAAGTTCCACTAGACCCCAGATGCTCTTCTCCGACTGGAAAATGCCATCTGCAAGGCCTTCCTTCGTAGACAGCACTAACCCACGGTAGTTTTCGTCATTAGAAGGCCTATGATATCTCATGGCGATACGGTATCATGGAGACTCCCCACGCGATAGGGGCGAGGGGACGCTTCTAAATCTTTATATGTGAATTTTTACGAGATCTTGGATTCCGCGTACGGGTGGGGGTAACGCTCTCCGGCCAATGGAGAAGGAACAGGGTGTCCCGCAAGGAAGTGTCCTCATTTTCATACTCTTTGCCCTTAGCATCAACGGCATCACTTTGGTGCTGCCGGAAGATGTTCTCGCTACTCTCTACGTGAACGACGTTTCGAACTCTTTTGGCGCGGCCTAGATTCCAACTCTGGAACATCGACTCAAACAGACATTGAATTATGTCTGTCGCTATGCTGAATCGCACAGGCTTCGGCTTTCATTGGCTAAGGCTGAGGTGGTGCACATTTGCCGCCATCCGCGGCTCCACCCTGACCAAGATTTGTTTATAAATGGGGTGCGCCTGGAGGTGGTAGACTCGCACCGATTTTTTTGTCTTGTATTTGAGTGACGCCTTACCTGGGAGTGTCATATTTGCAGCCTTAGGGTCTCTTGTACCCGCACCATGGATATTCTTCGTTCCGTGACGTTCAACGCCTGGGGCGCTGTTAGGGCTACCTGTTACTTTTTATCGATCCTTTTTCGTTCGAAGCTCGACTACAGATGAGAATTTTATGCATCTGCAGCCGAGCGTGGTTCTGCCCAAGACGACACTTTGGAGGGTACCACCTCTGACTATTTTTTGCTACGCTTCTGCTCCCAAAGATTCTACAGCGCCAAGAGTATTGCGTTCCACCTTTGTGGGGCACACTTCGTGTCACGCTGGTATCGTTCCAGTGTATACGGATGGCTCCAAGTCCCAAGAGGAGGTCAATTTCCACGCTGTATCCCCTCTGTTTGAAGTCAGCCGAGCTGCTTTTAATGCACCGCTCGATACGGGATATAACCCGACGTGCACGGTGCGGAGACCGGATTGTGATTTATAGTGACTCACAAAGTGCCCTGAGTGCTCTCATGGCATTAAAATCTCCTCAACCCCTGGTTCACAATATCCGTGACTCCCGCCACGGTTTTGGCGAGCCGGGCGGATGCCGTTATTATCTGCTGAGTTCCTGAACTGGTAGGAATCGCGGGGAATGAACGCGCCGTTGAGGGCACAAAAGAGTCCGCGAGGACTGCGTGATCAGACTAGCGTTTCGCTCTTCCTCAGACCGATTACAAGGCAGGAATACGGGTGGATATACCGGCTGCTTGGTAAATAAGATGGGAGAAGTTCAAGGGGAACTTAAAGTTGCGTGCACTTGCGTGTTCCCATGGACCGAACCCTCAATGCCGCGACGGCTTTAGGTGTATTTCTGTCATCCCCCAATTTTACACACTCGTGGGACACACGGCCATTTGATAGATCGCTTCCCTGCGCCATACTGTGAAGATGCCTTGTCCCCTAGACTGTTCCGCACATTCTTGTTGAATGTCCCAGTCTTGGTGATTTCTGCGCACGTTACCTGTCCCGGTACCGGGACGAGCGAGATCGCTACTGCTTGTCCCTTGTACTCGGACGAGTTCGTGTACACCGACTTGTGGACTTTACGACTTTTTCGTGGAGGCTGGTCTCATCCATTTTATTTGACCCTTTTTGTTTGTTTTTGTATGTCGCATGTTCCTGCTCCGGAGGGGGATGGGGGGGGGGCTACCCTCGACGCCGGACCACGCTTCCTTCTTGTTAACTTTTTTTTGTTTCCTTTTGTTGTTGTTTTTAGCCTTCATTTTTATCGTTGTTATTTGTTTTGTTTTTTTAGTATAGCCTAGTAGTGGGCTGGATCTGAATACGGTTACTTCTCCCTTGGTAGGCAGTCGCTAGATGGACTCCAAAATATAAAAAAGCTTGCCTCTACTGAATATCTGTTGTTCCCAAGGCACTGAGTAGAAATCTCTCTCCTTGAATGATTGTAGGCCTGTTAAATATCATCAGATATTTCCTTAAAGGTAAAAGGAATCTTGGAGCTGGATTCAATATTCCTTATTCGCCGGGAACTTGGAAGGTCTTTAGAATGTCTTTTCTTAATAAGAGAATTCATCCTTAACCGCAGTTCATCTCCCTCTTTACATCAACGGCCTGCATACAAGAATGCGGTCTTTTAACACTCACTTATAATAATTTATATATTTAATTAGTTCCCATGACATTAAATTTATTCTCTCTACTTGCATTAACTTATGTTAACAATTCTTACACAATTATGTAGTACAATTTCTATTTAATAATATACAAGGAATTAATAAACTTTCTTTAATATTAGGACGAAAGAGTCACTTACTCTTTAGGCCTTACATTGGGTCCAAATGTCACCGTTTCTCTTATTTCAGCGCTTTAAAACAATTATCCTATTTTTCGTCAATTAAACTCGATGTATACTAAATATACAGAGGAAATAACATTATAATTTTTATCTATAGACTTTTACACTAATTTTATATTTATTAATCCAAAATTACAATATTCCAGTCTTTCGTTTCATTTTTAATTTTTAAAGTTCCTTCTCATAACGGAGAGAAAAAATTATTTACCCACTAGTAAAAATAAGCAAATGATTAAGAGAAATGCAATAATTTGGATTAATATAACTAAGCTGTTTAATTAAGATTATAATACAGAGGAGAAGTATTTACGATTATGGAACTCTGCTCCTTCTAGAACACTTATCTATCGGATTCCCATTTCATGGAATGTTATTTTGGTTTAAAGCTACCCTATTATAAGACTTCATGAAATGCCAAAGTGCTCATTTTTTAGGTATCTTTGATTGTCTCATTCAGTGGCGGTTCGTAGCTAAAATTAATGGGGGCGCTGCTTCAGAATTTTTTAGCATTGTTTTTAATATTGTGCAAAAGAAAAAACACTTATTAAAAAGAATTTATAGATAAACTTGATAAAATCATACCAGAACAAAATTAAACATTTTTTTACGTACTAATAGCCTAAATTGTTACAGTTCAAAGTGATCCATTCATTTGAAAACGAAATTCATTCTTCTTCTTTTAATTTGCCCGAAAAGATTAATTATTTTCTCCTTGATCTCTGGATTACTACTGAGTACTGAGGAATTTTGTTTCTCCATTGAAAGCACTGCAAGTGCATTTAGTCTTTCAGAACTCATAGTGTTCCTTACAAAAGTTTTATTCTTTTCGGTGCTGAAAAGCAGCGTTCTGCCTCTGAATTATCAAGAGAATTTTTATCAGTTACGTAATTTCACTAAGAACATCATCTAGATTATTTTCCAATATAAATTTCGGCAGCTCAATTAATTAATTAATAAAAGAACCGAAAAAATATTAATTAAATTCTACACTTTATCACATAGAATATAAACACGTTTTTAAGCACAACACACGCGAAGTAAAAAAGAAACACTACCTTCCACCTGCACACCAGGGTCGGCATTGCGTGAGCCACATTGCTTTCTCTCCCTAGCGTGCAGCTTCATATCTCGGACATGTGAGCATGTGCACAACAGCCAAACACCGCGTCGCTGCAACTGTGAAGCGCACAGTTCTATACAAGGATTTTTTGTATTCTCTTCATAAACTAGGGGGTGGCTACTGACATTAAGCTTAAGGATTATATAATGTACAAGTATAAAGAAAGAATTAAAGAAAAATGACTTATTATATTGAATGTTATCGATAATATCGAGGGGAAATAGGTGGTGCTGCAGTTCCGCAGTGCTCATGTACAGGCCGCCACTGGTCTCATTCTATCTTACAATGTTAGCACTACAAATCTAATTTCAATTGGTACCATAATGCGCAACTGGAAGTCTCGTAATTGAATTCATCTTTTGAATCGTTCAGGTAGTCCTCGGATGTTAACGGAACGTGCACCTCGAAAACAGGCTAGACCAGTATGTGATAAACACAGACTATTCTTAGAGAGCTGCAGAGAGATCTAGGAATAAGTGGAGTTTGAGTTAGCAAGGATACACTAAGTAGAACGCTGTGTCGTTATGATCTCTTTTCTCGTATTCCAAGAAAGACCCCACCCCTCAAGAAAACTCACTGTAAAGCTCGCTTGGCGCCGCTTGCAAATGAACATTTAAATAAGCCAACAACGTTCTGAGGACAGATCCTTTGGCCATATGAAATGAAAATAGAACTTTTCGGTCGAAATTCAATCAATAGGGTTTGGAAAGACAAAAAAAAAAAGTGTGAATCTTACGCGCCGAAGAATACGATCCCTACAGTCAAATTAGGTGGTGGTGTTTTTGCTTATCAAGGACCGGTAGGCGAAGGAAGAATGAACGACGAAATGTAGAGGAGAATTTTGAAAGAAATTTGTTATCTAGGGTTGGCTCTCTGAACTTGAAATCAAGATGGGCATTTCAACAAGACATTGACCCTAAGCATATAGCAAAACAAACTAAGAATTGGTCGCATACATGTAAAATTAATGTTTTGGAATAGCCAAGCCAATCTCCTGACCTGAATCCCATGGAAATCTGTGGAAGGAATTAAAACACAGTCCAAAAACGAGATCCGCGTAACTTATATGATTCGAAGAAAATATATTTTGAGGAATGGAACGAAAATTAGCCCATGCACCTGTAGAGAGAGCATAGGAGACTACTCAAAAAGCCTGTAAGCTGTAATTGACAACAAGGGTTATGCAATCAAGTACTAAATCCTGTTTATAAGAGTCTTTTAAACCAGAAGGAAGGAGGGATTAAGAAAGAATTTTCCTATGGTACCCTGATGTACAGTCCAGAGGGTTGGGAGAAAGGAGAAAGCAAGAGGAAGTAAGTAAGTAGAAAAGGTGTGGAAGGTGAGATAGAATATATCGCCAAGCCCCGCTCCCCCCCCCCTCCTCCGGTCATCCTAAGATGACCAGAGGGGGGAGGGCACCAGCCTTTCCCAGTCTCCCCTCTCTCTCTAGAGTCCTGTTGGACTTCTAGATAGGAGAGAGGGAGACAGAGAGAAGGACAGGGAGATGAAGAGGAAAGGGAAAGGGGAATAGCAAAGTTTGAAGTAGTGTGGAAGATTAAAAGAGACCAAGGTGGTCGGCGGACCTACAGCTTTACGTGGAATCCGAACCACGGTGTGTACTATATCCTGTCTATTCATTCAATCTCTATTGCCCCTGTCCCACGTATGCTGTGTTGAGCCCAGTGTGAAGGATAGAAGAAAATGTAGACGGAAAAGAAGGAAGGAGGAGATGTCAGTTGAATGCAAAGTATACGTGGATGTTACGCTAATCTCTGGCATTTAGAAATGTTATAGTTTAGGATTCAAATGAATAGTAATAGTTGCCTGAGTATCAGGTTTATCCTTTATGTTCGTTATATGTCAGTTTTTAATTCTGTGTTATTGTTGATGTTGTGGCGTTCAAACCGTTGCTTTCCTTCACTGGTGCAAAGTTTTCTCCTTTCAATTTTATTATACCTGTTTCTTGTTTATCCTTTTATGTTTCTTTTATAATTTTTAGCTTTTTGAAACTCTGTTTACTTACTCCCTCTGTTTGTTCTCATCACGTGAACACTTCGTCCTCTTCTTCGTTGATCTTTGAAGTATAGGTGGGGAAATCTCTACGCGCTCCCCATTCTTCTCTCTGAGTGAGCATGGCTATTACTTCATCTCCTATCTCACGTTGCGTGGTTTGGACGAGTTTCTTGGCTCTTTTCTCTATAATCTTGTTGATTGGGTGAATTTTTGCTTCGCGATGGAAATCTTGCTGTCTTCTTCTGTACATTCTTCTTTTGTTCGTGACTAACAAAACTGCCTTGTTCTGTATTACTTGTAGTGTGATAACATTACTTTTTGAGATTGTATACAATGGCATCACTGGGTATACCATTGTTGATTAAGGCTTGATAAATTTTCTTCTTGTTTTTTCTTTTAAGTGCTCTGAGTCTAAATAGTAGCCCGAGTCTCTTTCTACTCTTTTCTACTCGTTCTTTCGCATGCTTGGTGTATCCTCTTTTCGTAATCGTCAATCCTAGCACTGTAGCTTCGTTTGTGTATTCGTATCTGTTTTCTTCGATCACAATGTTGCTGAGTTTCCTCCTGTGTATTGGTACGATTTTAAATTTATTCCTATTGGAGCTGATCTTCACTGTTTTTCATAAGCGTTGATCCGTCGTATTTCTTCTGATGTCAGTCTTGCTTGCATATCAGGGTTCATATAAGGGCAGACGACAATCTGTGTGATGTCATCTGCGAACTGTATATTTAGGCACCAGTATGTAGCTGGTAGAGGAATGTCCGAGGTATATACAGAGTATAATGTTGGACTCAGACATCCTCCTTGCGGAAGGCCAGCCTCCATCGTGAATTTATCTCCATGGTAGTTTCCCATTTTGATAAATGCGTTTCATTCGGTTATGTAGTTGCAAAGTCCATCTTGCTCTCTAGGCGTAACTGCAATATCTTATATTCCTTTCGTCCATACTTTGTCAAAAACTTTGGACACATCCCTGCAGACTATATCAACGCTAGCCTTTTCTCTTTTTGCCTAAGCTATTTTTTCTGGTATGACCGCGAGGGCCATCTCCGTTCTTCTTTACTTTCTGAAGCCTAATTGAAATTTATTTATAAGGTTATTAGCTTCCAGGTGCTCATTTAGGCGAGCGTTCATAATTTTCTCGAACACCTTCCCGATGAAATCGAGTAGAGATATAGGTCTGTAATTCTCCACTCGTGTAGTAGGCTTACCAGCTCTAGGTATGGAAATCATTTTGGCTACTTTAAGTTCTTTCGGGAAGTAGCCGGTGTTAAGGCTGGTATTAAATACTGAAGTAATTCCCTGCATTTTTTCCGTCACTTTCTCGTAGTGCCTTCTTAGTGAGCTCTGATCTATCTGGTGCCTTCTGTTTAAACTATGCCATTGTGTTTTTCAATTCTTGCATCGTTACCGTCCAAGGTGTCTCTTACTGCATTTACATTTCTGTAAGAGATTATATTGTCCGCTTCTAGTTCGAGTTGTCTTGTGATGTTTCGTTCGAAGTCCTTGTCGAAGTCTTGATTTTCTTCTTCACTAATGTTAAAAATGTTCTTCCAATGTTTTTTAAATAATTGTTCTATTGCGTCAATATCTTCTATCTTATTGCCTTGATTATCCTTCAGGGTCATCTTCTTGTCCCCTGATTTTCCTCTCATTTGTTTTATTGTTTTCCAAAATTCTCTTGTGAGTGCGTCTTCGTCAATCTTCTGGATTCTTTCATTCCATTGTTGATTTTGTTTTTCTATAATTTCAGGATAAGATTCCTTTTTATCGTCTTCATTGCGTTGAACAGCTCGCTCATTGGTCCGTTTCTCCTTATGTTGTCTGAAATTTTCCTTAGTCGTCGATGGTTCCTTATCATCTCTGGAGGCCAGGTAAAGGTCTTAATCGTCGAGTAGCTGTTTCTTGGGATGGCTTTTCTATCCGCCTTTTTTTTTTTATCAAATTCCTAATAGTTTCTAGTTCTTCGTCTATCTCTTCTTGCGATGCGCCGTCTAGTTCATTTGGCTGATATGTGCTTAATTCTCTCTTGTATGTTTCCCAGTCTGCTCTATAAAAGGCTTTTGTTACCTTCCCTGGGATCTGGATTGATCTTTGATTAAGGGTGAGCAGAGTCGCTGTGTGGTCCGTACATGGGATATCTTCTAGGCCTCATATAGTAATTATATGGAAGATAGTTGTTGCCCAAGCAGATGTCTGGTTTAGTGGCTGCATTTAGCCTCACATAGGTGGGGTAGTCTGGTCCAAGTCTTTGACAGATACCACTATCGAACAGAGTTCCGAGGTCTCTGCCTATCCCGTTTCTTCGTCTATATCCGCTCTCTTGACAGTGTGCGTTCAGGTCACCCAAAAATAACACTGGTAACCTATTATTAAAGATTCTGATGAAGTTCTGAATGGGCAGTTGATTTCTCCTTGACGGTTGGTATCCCGTTGCTATAATGATGTTGGTCAATTCCATTTTAATCTACACTGCGATGTAGGCTTCGTCCAATTCGTTGCAAATTCTATATTCAATATCCTTTCTGACTGCTATGGCTGCCCCGTCGTGTAGTTCTCCCGTGGGATTGGCCGCAATAACGTAGTAATTCCAGATTTTGATCTCGTCTTCTTGAAGATTTACGCCGTGTGCCGAAATTAGAATTATATCTGGGTTTAGTTTTCTAAAAATGTTTCTATATATTATCCTTTTGTTTTTCCATCCGTTAACGTTGAGTGTTAGAATCTTAAGATCTGTTCTATCCATTGTAGTTTATAAAGTTCTAAAATCGATTCCGTTTCCAAAGTCCTTTAACCGTTTCCGTTCGTTGATCTAGTATATGTCCTGGAGACTAAGTATTGGGTTGAGGAATAAGTTCTTACGGTTTTATGAAATTTATTGATTACCATTAACAATTTTAGAAAAACCTCATTTTTAATTCATAACAATATGCAATTTACGACTTCTTCACAACGTTCAACTAGTTTTTCGATGCCTCTGCAATAAAAATCTCAGGATTTCGACTAAAAAATTCGTCTAACCAGGTTCTTAATTCCACATCAGTATTGAACGAAACGCCGCGCAAATTGTTGGAGAGCGATCGGAACAGATGGAAATCCGATGGAGCCAAGTCTGGCGAATATGAAGGATGCGGCAGGATTTCCCAATTAATCGTTTGCATGGCGTCTTTTGTCATATTGACAATGTGAGGACGAGCATTGTCGTGTTGCAGAAGGACTCCATAACGTCGATGAGGTCGCTTTTCACGAATAGCTTCGGCGAGTCGATACATTTGTTGAACGTAGAGTTCTGCATTGACAATCTCGTTGTTCGCGAGGAGCTCATAAAGAATGATGCCTTCACAATCCCACCACACACACAGCATTGTCTTTTGTGGATGAAGTCCTTGCTTTAATCGTGGAAGTGTTTTTTTTATTGGAGCTAATCCATTGTTTTCGATGGTTCATGTTGACATAAACACACCACTTTTCGTCACCAGTGATGATGCGGTGAAGAAATCTGTCCCTATATCCACGAGTTGCCTTGTGACGAGCAAGCAAACCTGCGGCAATCGTGGAGCGTTGAAGTTTGTTGCTTTCGCTCAAAGCGTGCGGAAACAATGCACTGAGTTTGTTAACTTTCCCCATCGAATGAAGGTGATTCACTACAGTTTTCTGATCACACGTCAATTGTACAGCCAATTCTCTAGTCGATTGAAGAGGATTTTCATAAAGAAGGTCGTTCAATCTATCTTCATCCAACTTAATGGGGCGACCAGAACGTTCTTCGTCATTAAGATTGAAATGACCGTTCATGAAACGTGAAAACCACCATTGATCTGTACTGTCTGATAAAGCATTTTCTCCGTACACAGCACAAATATCGCGACGAGCTTTGGCTGCGTTTGCATTGCTCCCGTCTCGATTGAAATGAATAACACAACTTTTAAATAAACCGCAATGACTAATTACTCAACTTTAAGATGTAGCCTAAGCAAAAGCCTAATAGTCTACGCTGTTAAGAGACGTAGCCTAACCTTTGCAAATTTTGCTCTCATTATTTATTATTGTTTCTTAATATGCGCACAAATCACGTCAAAAAAACTTAAATCTACACAACATTAAA
Source organism: Ceratothoa steindachneri (assembly GCA_963969495.1). NCBI lineage: Eukaryota > Metazoa > Arthropoda > Malacostraca > Isopoda > Cymothoidae > Ceratothoa > Ceratothoa steindachneri. The sequence goes on from OZ018318.1 coordinate 46,317,994, forward strand.
AAAAAAAACCCTCGCAAGAACTTATTCCTCAATCTAATAGAAAACTTATTTCAGTCTACCTGCTGGTTTACGGCAGTCCTTAGCTCTCAAGTGGTGACCCGTGTTTGTTGGATGTGGGCTTGGCGAGTTATGACTACTTTGTGGAGCTGGGCTCTTTCCCGTCTTTGATTTTCTTTTCTTCTGGGTTTTCCTTGTTACTCTTCTAGTCTCTACTTCTTCCGATTCGGAGCTGGTGTTTTCTGTGTCTGATTCCATTTCGCTGTTTTCTTCCTGAGCGTCTCCTTGGTTTTCAGTCTCAGTGCTATTTATTATGAGAATGACCTCTGAATTAACCTCTTGTGGCACGACGACGGGTTCTAGTCCATTGGCCTTCAACATGGAGTTGAGTGTTTTTGCATATGTTCCAGGGTTAAGTGCCTTCTGGACATGTGCATGAATCACACAAGTATAGATCTTTCCAAACATTCCCTTTGTGATGTTTGGCAGCGCTGGGGGTGTTTGAGCATTGGGTTTTGGCTACGTAAGATGTGATGTTCTCTGCATATATCTTTGACTGTAGGTCTCTCTCCTTCTTCTTGATGATTTCTTTTCTATATGGACATGACATAGCCATGGTACCGCTGCAGTTTAAACATTTTTTGTACACGTTTCTGTAGTTGCGGTAGTCGTGTCCCTCTTCGGCGCATTCAGAGCATGTGACTGTTCCTCTCTTGGGGCAGTTGGCTGAGGTATGATTTTCCATGGCATAGCAATTAAAACACATCTGGATGTTGACAAATGTGTCTCTTTGTATATTATGTGGAGGAATACACATGCTAAAGGCCAATAATCCCTTTTCTTGGGATTTGGGCCGCCATTTCGGTTGTCTCGTATATTACTTTAAAGAAATGAGTATAGTCTTTAAATTTAACGATCTCCTGTATTTTGATCCACTTCTGGTGTTCCATGATTTCCCTTTTGATTTCTTCGCATGAGTGAGATCCCACCCATGCTTCTACTTTCCGGCATACGAAGCACCGGTTTGCGGTGATCTGCGGCGGTGTCTTCGCCTCCAGTTGGAGTTTTCCGAGGGTCACCGATCCACCCGGAAATAGCAGTTTTTCTACATCATTTCCTTTAGGACACATCGCGATAAATCCGTTGGGGACTTCAATGCATTTTATCAAGGGTATGGAGAGGTCCTTGAAGATGGTCTCCACAACTTGCTGCGGAGTACATTTGGTTCCGTTGATACCTTTCTGATTCCAACGAAGAGGCAGTCTTTTCACATCCTGTTTCTAGTCTGCCCCATTATTGTGGGGCTCCTAGTGGCTAAATCTGTAAGTAAACGTTATGCTCCTCAGATGGGAGAGCCCTCTATCTGACCTAATTCTACCTCTCCTACCTCCCGACTTACGTGCTCTCCTTGGTCACCCTACCTATTTAGGCCTAGCCCTATAAGCGGTACACAGAAGGTTTCGGACTCGTGGTCGAGAATCGACCCCCCTTTTCTGCCTCACTAACGGGGTCTCCTTCAGGGGTTCATTATACCCTACTTCCAAATGTATATAAGACCTTGCCGGTGACCAAGTTATGTAGCACTAATTGAGAAATAAGTTGAAGTAAAAAAGTGTGAAAAAAGTGCCAATAGTCAGAGGAAAAAGTAGCCCCTTTGGGGGAAGCTACCTCGCCCAGAAGGAACAGGAGAAATCTCCAATCAACCCTGTGAGCGCATATATTTCTTCTTGTGGTAGTCGTCCGTTGGCTGTTATAAGCGTTGAGTGGTAAACGGGCGTTTAGCTCAAATTAGCGTGAAAAAATTCAGGTTTTGAAGAAAAATATTCAGGTTGGTTTCCTCCTTTACCAGTAAGAACTTTGCCAAATCGTAGAAATGCGTCCGAAAATCAGAGTAGCAGGTCCGTCGCAAGGGGAAGCGAATTAAAAATAAGGAATACAAAAAAAAGTCATAAAATGAATAAATACATATAAAAGCCAACAAAAAAAAATATACATTCAAAGATTATAAAACGGTGACATAACGAAATAAAGGAGGGATAAAAAGGATAATCAAATATTATCGTTAAAATGAGGGAGACTATTTCCTTCAGAATGACCTGCTTAATGAAGTGGTCAGTTTAAAAAGACCGCTGGAGATGATAAAATTAGGTTGGGTTGTGATATATGAGCATAAAAATATTTTATTTAGTAAAGTTTTCTGAATTTTAAGTAAATTTGGCTGAATACCAATTAATGGGATAATTATTTTAGGACAAAATACTGGAACGAGCGAGTTCGCAACCGCTTATCCCTTGTACTCGGGACGGTTCGTGCACTGACAGTGGACTATTGGACATTTTGGAGGAGGTTGGCCTCCTCTACTTTATTTGACTCTCTTTGGTTTTGAGTGCGCGCTCCACCGGGGGAAGGGGGGCTTCCTCTGGCGTTCGAGGGCGTCTGATTCTATTTCTTTTTGGTTACTTCTTGTTTGTTTGTTTGTTTTTATTTGTTTTTGTTGTGGGGTTGGGTTTTTTTTTTTTAGCCTTTTTACGTACTCCTAATAACAGGCTGGATTGATTACGGCGAATTATGCCTTTAGTGCCAGTCGCCAGATGGTTCTTTAGAAAAAAATCTCCCCATCTTTATCTACTATTAAAAAATAATAATAAAGTTATGTTAACACGTTTTTCAGTTCAATTCCATAACTTAAACACTTTCATCATCAACATGTTTTCAAAAACTTGCCGAAAGAAATGCCTCCGTTGCCTTTTGGGGCATTTTTCGGAACAGGTCCGGCTGCGAATTAAGCGTTCGAGGCTATCGCAGGTTAAGGTTAGGCTAAGGTTAGGTTAGGTTAGGACAGTGACTTAAAAAAAAATATTAAACTTTCATTAGCATCTTCACGTTGCCGACGGCGCGATAATAAGCGTGAATGCAATTTCAGTGTTAGATTGCGAAAAGACTCTTAGTTAAAAGAATCCAGTTTGTCTTTTGAGGCAATCATTTATTTCATTGACGCGTGGTGCAAAAGATTTGCAACTGCTGTTTTTTGTGTGTTAAAGAACTTAAAATGTCAACAGAAGCCATAACTGATTGGGAAAACCTTCTGCAAGAAGTTTGCACCAGTTCCTTGAGCCCAAACCTAACCTGTATTCACATGACGAGCCTCGAACGCCATAGCCTAACTTTAACCTCGCGATAGCCTCGAACGCTTAATTCGCTGGCGGGTCTGTTCCGAAAGAGAACCAGCTTTTATAAAAATAAAAAGTAAACCTGCCCTGACGCCGTTTTTTGGTGGATCCAGTGCCCCCTACCCCCTTACACCTCAAACTTCACGGCGAGTGTAGAGAGAAACTATTCCCAACTCCACAAATGCGCAGAACAGAGATAGACTTAGAACGCCAATATTCAAATCGCTCAAATTCATGTTATTAACGAAAAATTTCTCTCCATTATTCCATACTTTCTAAACCCAATCAACCATTTTCACATTAATCACGTTTATTACACTGCCTACTTAAATTAAATTGAAAGTTAACTTTGTTAATTCAAAAATAAAAGCAAAAAATGAGCTTTGTAAAAAGCTCCTGGTCTAATACTGACAATCAAGTATGTACATATTAAAATGAAAACAAAATTAATTGGTGTCTGTCTCATTGGGACTGATAATCTAAAACTCGGAGTTGCCAACTGTCGCAAGACATTCAATGGGACAAAATGGAAGAAGGAAAGAAAGAAACCCAAATACTGATGATAGAAAGATAGAAAGAGAGTTGGGGGGAGGGGGCACAGTCACATAAACGTTGTACACAACAACTGCAGGAAAATCTAGTAGAAATAATAATAATATCAGCGGGGAATCTTACAAAGATCAGGCATCTCAACGTTTATTCGACCCCAATATAATCTAACCTAACCTAAACCAATCTTTACAAAATCCTCGGCGAGCGGTGACGAGCTTGGAAATGCTAGAAGTTTGCGACCAGCTAATGACCGAATTTACATAAGGATCAGCATGACAATCTATGGCAAGTCTGAGGGCACCAAATGACTGTCATATTGGGGGAGAGGTGTGCAGAAAGATCAGTACGACTGTGTTTTGCGACCGACCAGCAAGTAGGAAACCCTTCGTGGCCCGAGGGAGATACACCTCTCCGCGTCAGGGGGAGTGTGGATATTTGGAGGCGTGTCTGGTAGCCATGATGGGGAAGTGATGTGTTATGTGTGCAAAGGGCATCAAGAGGCGACTATCCCCATACGAAAGGAGTTTAAACCAACTACCCAGGCGTTGAAATCCATTCCTTATCCACTAAGTTTAACCAGAGCAGACCATTGAATTGGGGGCACTCAGGGTCCATGACGCCACCAGATATGTTTTGGTGGCGTCACCATTTTCCTGGCCACCAGACAAGGTGGTGGCGAGGCCACATTTATGGCGCCACCGCATGTTTTTATAGGAACTAACGGAGCTCTCCACACGATATGCGATTTTCCGCGCGGCCACGATGTGAAGGAGCTTTGTTGGAGGTGTGTCAGGTAGTCAGGATAAACTGGCGCCGTCATGTCAAGGGGCCCTTAATGAAAAGAGACCATGTCTCATGACTACTACTACTACTACTACTACTAAAGATGTATATGGTAATCGCCGTTTCCTTTTAATCTCTGAAACTCCTCAAGAATCATTGAGGACAATTTCTCAAACTCAATTTCTTTTAGAGACTCGATTGAATGGGAAATAGCTGAGAGGGGGAGAGGGAATTGGGGCTCCGGGGATCATATAAAATGGGCCTTCCCAAACTCATATTCCCCTGGCATATACATACTTCTGACCTTTGGTCAGAAGTATAAAGTACGTTTTAGCAATTATTCTTTTTGATGGGGAAGTGAGTTCATGTCGGATTTTTGAATAGTGCTTCATTAAGATATTTCAGTGTTCTTTAGGGAAGGAATCTTATTTGTTAGGAGGGGTTTGTGAGTTAGGGGAAGGAATCTTATTTGTTAGAAGGGGGTTTGTGAGTTAGGGGAAGGAATCTTATTTGTTCGAAATGGTTTGTGGGTTAGGGGAAGGAATCTTATTTGTTTGAAGTGGTTTGTGAGTTAGGGGAAGGAATCTTATTTGTTAGGAGGGGTTTGTGAGTTAGGGGAAGGAATCTTATTTGTTAGGAGGGGTTTGTGATTTAGGGGAAGGAATCTTATTTGTTAGGAGGAGTTTGTGAGTTAGGGAAAGGTTCTTGCAGTTGTGTTGATTTTGTTGTTCATGCCTCAGATGTATTGTTCAAAATTTTGCTGGTGGTTTTGAGTTGATAAAGTGCGTGATTAATGTATTTCTCCCTGATTTACTGCGTGGTTTCTTGAATGGGTGACCTGTTTTGTTTGAGTTGGTTTCTTTGTTTTATGAGGTCTGTAACTTCTAGGGTGATGTTCAGGTTGTAAATGGTTCTGCAGCCTTGAATGTACGCTTTGCTTGGCTTTGTTATTGTTTGAGTGAAATGCTTGAGTGCAGATGTGGTTAGGAAGCCCGAAATTTTGATGTTATGGAGTTCCTCCTCTACCTGTTGAGTTTAGTTAGGTCCGTTTAGGTGTGATTGATTGGTTGAAGAGGAGGGCGGGTTAAAGATGATGAAGATAGGGTTCCAGTCTAATAGAAGGTCATGTAGGACTTCTCAGGTTGTGCTGATATGGGGTGAGAGTGGCTTTGTTCCCTGTGGTTTCGTATGTTCTGCGGGTGCAGTGTGTTAAGAGTGCTTCACATAGTTGGTGTGGTTGGGTAGAGAGCCATGTTTTGTGCTGAGCATTGAAATTTCCCCCTCCCAGGGTGAGGTTGGGGGTGTTTGTAAGGGTTTCTAGGCAGAGATAATTAAGCGGATACCTGCTTGAGGTGAATGGAGGTATGTATATGTCTATTATGTTATGGCAGACATTTATTCGTTTTATTTGGATAGGGAGGAGTTCCATGTGTGGGGGAGGCAGTATTAATCAACTGTCATGTTTAAGGAGTGGTGTTTGTGAAAGGTGTGTTTTTGTGAATTAATGTTATAAGGCCGTGAAGGCAGGTTTGTTGTTTGTTAGAGTGGTGTAGTCTCTGTTTGTAGGGGAGTGACTGGAGCGAGGAGTATTTCTTGTATGAGAGCGATGTGGATATTATGGTTAGTGAAGAATAGTTCGAGTTCTCGTGTTTTCTTGTAAAAACCGTGTATGTTTAATGTATGCTTTGTGTTTGTATGCGGAGGAAGTGGGTGATGGGAGGGAGGGAGGGGGGGGGGTAGTCTATACAATGCCATTGCGTAGTGTATTTTTTTGTGTGTGGTTATGCGAGATGCAGGGCAGGTGTGTCCTGTTTGTACAGGTGTTGCGTCGGACGGCGGAGTAGCCGCATGTGATGTGTGTGTATGTTTGTGTCATGTGTGGCGGCCGTAATTGGACGATGTTCCCAGTGTGATGTTGAGCCTGGTGGCGGGGTCGTCAGGCTCGGAGGTGAAAAAAAGGTAGAGAGATGAAGGGGTAGGGGTAGAGACTGTGGGCCGGGGAAACGGGGCATTGGCCCCTCCCAGGGGCCGACTCCTCCCTTGGAAAGATGATGGGTATCCATTTGGTAGGAGGTGGGGGAGTGGGGGAGGTCTGTGCCATGCAGGGGGCGGGTTACTTAGGAATTTTCTTGAAGTCAGTATAGATGGGGCGGGTATACCTATTGCAGCTGAACGTCAGCGAACCCTATATATATATATATATATATATATATATATATATATATATATATATATATATATATATATATATATATATATATATACATATATAGGGTCTTTCAATAAGGTTGCTCGATTTTTAAATGTAAATAAAACAAGTGGTGTGTGATATATACACTAAATTTATTTTAAATTTGAAAGTACATTTTATGGCATTAAGTGTGGAATATGACGTCGTTCAAATGTCCGCGCAGCTTCGCTTGGTGGAACGTATTCGGGAGGCCCAGTTTTCGATGACTTTGTCGCATAAATCTGGCTGAATTTGCTGGATGGTGTTCGTTATGTTGACTTTGAGGACATCAACTGTTTGCGGATTATTCGCATAGACCTGCAATTTAAGATAAACCCAAAGAAAGTAGTCTAATGGCGTTAAATCGCATGATCTCGGTGGCCATTGACGTCGCCGCCGCGCGAGATGACCCTGCCCTGAAATCGCTGGTGCAAAATGTCCATCGTGTGGTGCGCAGTGTGGCACGTAGCGCCATCATGTTGGAAACACATGTCGTTAATATCCATATCAGGCATATAATCAAGTTGAGGCCACAAGAAGTTGCTTATCATCGATCTGTAGGTCTCGCCGTTGACGGTTATGGCAATCCCATCTTCGTTTTAAAAAAAAATACGGACCAATGATTCCGTTAGACGAAAATCCGCACGAAACAGTAACTTTGTTGGGATGCAATTGGTGCTGTTGTATCTCATGTGGATAGTTTTCGTCCGAAATCCGACAATTTTGCTTGTTCACAAATCCATTCATACAAAAATGGGCCTCGTCGCTGAAGATGATTTTTGGGGGGAAATTTGGGGCAACTTCCAACTGCTCTAGAGCCCAATCAACGAACACACGGCGTTGTCTATGGTCGTTTACCTTAATCCTGGGTAAGTTGGATTTTGTACGGGTGCAGACCCAAGTCCCTACGCATAATTCGCCAAACTGAAGTCGCAGAAAGGCCAAGTTCTTGTAAACGACACATTTACGGCAGCGATGTTTTCAGTAGACCTTGCGTTTTGGCGACGTACAGGTGTTGGATGATTGTTGATCGACCCTTTTGCCTCGAATTGAGCCACGAAGCGTCGAACAGTGGACTCGGGAGGACGATTGTGGCGGGGATAGAAATCACGTAATGCGCGGAACGTTTGTCGAACGGAGCACTGATTTTGATAATAACATTTGATGATTTGTACACGCTGTTCAACGCTATAACCTTCCATCGTGACTTGCCAAGTACTACTAAATAGTTCACAGTGAGGTTGCCAGATGTCGCTTTAACAACATGGCCACTATCGCCTGAGAAAGCTAGTGCGTCCTTGTTGAAATACCCTTTATATATATATATATATATATATATATATATATATATATATATATATATATATATATATATATATATATACATATACACACACACTAAAATTGAATAGTGCAATTTAAGGTTAGGATGTCTCATCCTAACTAACATCACCTAGTTTTCAAATGTCCAAGTAAGTATTAGTAATACAATAAGGTCGACGGATGCTGAGATCGGTATCGAAGACAAAACTGCGAGAGGATCTACGTACGGTCGGAGCTTCAGTTACCAAAAAACACCAATTACTAATGAGCTCAATTAAACAAGCTTTTGAATCTCGACCTCCACGCAAGATCCCTCTTCCGAAGAAGGCTCACTTTGTTATCAAGACGGAAGTTTGCTCAAGAGCACATAGAGAAGTTATACCAATCATACCAATTTTTGATGAATATGCTTTGGTCTGATGGGACTCGAATTGAACTTTTGGGCCGGAATGCAGATCATCATGTTTGTCACCGTGCTGGCACCGCGTGTGATTGGAATGACGCCTTTCTTGTCCACATTCAAGCATGGAAGCGGCAGTATTATTTAATTGTTGGGAAACTGTGGAGAAGTTGGGGATGCAGGGTGATTGGATGTTCCAGCAAGACAATGATCAGAAGCATACGGCGGAAGCAACACGTGACTGGGTCCTGCAATGTCCTCCCTAAAGAGGACATCTGCAATCCTCGCCCAGTTTAAAGCTATTATTAAGGACCAGTGGTAGGATCATCTAACGTAATGTCGACAGGACTTGGTCAAGTGTTATAATGATACACCTGAGAGCAGTTACAGTAAAGTAGTGGTGTCACGAAATATTAGGCTCTCTCTATCTAGTGTCCAAATACTCAAATCCATCCTATTTGTTTTGTTTTTATAATGTCATAAAGATTTGAAGATGTCTTTATTGTCTCTCTTAAATGTAATAAAGAACTGTTAATTAAAAATATAGGTGTACGATACACAAAAATAATAGTTGCAAATAATTAAATATTTTTGTGTCCAAATATTTGTTTCACTTCATAGTGTAAGTTATAAATAACAGCGAGTGCTGCAATTCAATATTTATTTTACTTATTTATAAGATAAATGCTATCAGATAATTCTTATTATGCCCTGTCATGTCTCCTTAAAAATTGTTTTCAGCAGAGTGGAAATACTGGGGCGGCTTGGTCCATAATCTATTCTTTAGTGGCGCAGTTTAATTATACTCTATAATAAGAGAAGATTACTAGAAAATAGAGTAATTCGTTCAATAATACCGAAATCTATTTGTGAATAAGTCCGATAACGAATTTATGTGGCTAAAAAATTAAATAAAAAGGCGAATAGTGAACGGGCCTACGGCTGTTTAGCCATGTTTGTGAATGTTCTAGAAACGAATCGAGGCGACAGAGTTGTTTGGGTAATGTTATAGATTGACAGATTTATTTACATTTAGTTTAAATAAGAGAAGGAACGAGGGAATTCGTGGCAGGACTTTTTAAAAGAGAGATTTTGGAAAGGAAGTGGTGGTTTTAGGGGTGTAATGCCGAGGGCACACGACTACCCTGAACCTGTTTCTGTTCCGTATGGGCCTAAATGGGCAAGTTTTCGTGTTTCATTAGTGGACCTAAATAGAAACCAATAACTATATGTGGCATATCTCCCTTGTTTTTAAGGGAGAAAAGGGAACATGTCCCGCACATAGACTTCGCTTGCACTGGTATTTGCGATCAAGGTTCCCATCCTTTGCCCATTTTCACTTAAAACCCCACAAATGCTAAAGATTTTAGATACACAAATTTCTCCACCAGGAGCAAGTACATAAGAGATTGCACAGACTCCGCCTACTTTGTCTACACATAAAAACACCATCTCTCTCTTCTCGAGGTCACATCAGACTAAAAGATTCAGAAGCCTTCTTCTTGTCACTCGCGATCACATTCACTTATTCACGCCATATATCCACCGAGGAAAGAATTAAACTCACCTAATTCCATTCAACTCACTTTACTAACCATTCCTCGGTGGACAATTGTCCTGCCATTTACGATCTCAGTAAATTCATTAATTGCTAAAGTTGAGTATTAATTTTATATCAAAATTTTCTGAACTTTGCCAATTATGATAATTTTAAAAAGGAACTCTAAACTAAATTTCCCCCCTTTTAAAATATCAGGTTGCTAAGATATAGTTAAGAAGAAGATATATAAAAATAAATTTTCTGAACTTCACCATTTGTAATTCTCTGGGTTTTAAAAAATTCACAAAATTTTGATATTTATTTCTGAACTTCACCATTTTGTTTTTTGATATTATAAAAGAATTATTAGAAATAACTTTGATTAAAAAAACATAAGTCATAACCAAACTAAGATGAAATTATTATTCAAATACTAAAAACAAAATCCCCTTCTTAAATTATAGAGTTAGTGATGAAGTGATGATGATGATGAATAACGTTGCAAATTAATTCTATTTGAATCTGCGTTTCAATAAAGGGAACTTGAATCTGATAGCCGAATTGCTGTAGAAGTTAGAGAAGCAACGTCAAGGGCAGAACCCTCACACAATCATCTCTTCATAAATTGACTCCTCATCTCGAGATATATATATATATATATATATATTAATATAGTTTTAATACTTGGTTAGCCCCCTTTTGCTTTAATTGCACTTCAACAAATTTTCCAATTTCTGACCCTATCTTTCCCAACTCAGCTTGAAAATTTTCCTGCAGTTGTTTTATCTGTAATTGTGTTACTCCTAATTGGTTTTCCGAGCACTTCCCACAAGTGTTCCATTGGATATGTCAGGTCTCTGTGCTAATTAATCCATAGGGGTGATCCCCATTTCTCCAAACCGATTGCTGGTATTGTTGGATGCAATTTCTAGATAGATGCTTCTAAAAGTTTGGAAAACATGGTAGTATAATTGTGGAGTTCAATCTTCCTGGTCCAAATGAAGACATGCAGCCCCATACCATGATAGAACCACTTCCATACTCCACAGTTGGTACCATACAAACAGGGTAAACTGCCGCTCTAACTCTTCGCCCCCAAAGGTAGCCCCAGAAATGCTGCAAATTTGTTAGAAAAAATATTAAATTTTAAATATTTTTCTTCAAAGATATATTCAAATGGAATTACATATAAAACAAAACTAAACATTTTTCTTACATACTTGATACTTACTTTTATCTGACCAGATAAGTTTAAACCAAGGCTTCTTTCTCGCCTTGCACCCTTTTAGCTCCTTATCTTTAACTCTCCTTCTAACTAACTAACTATATATATATATATATATATATATATATATATATATATATATATATATATATATATATATATATATATATATATATATATATATTACAAGACAAGATTTACAAAACAAAACCGCAAGCTCAAGTTGTTAGAAAAGCTGTCGTGTCGAAGCCTCCATACCTGTGGATCGATCGATGCACCTTAAGCACATGACGTCTTATTTAACAACAAAATTATAAACAAAATTTATGCTAGTATAATTGCTGATGCATTACATTTATGTTTTGTTTCTATTCATTTGACGATTTTTTTTATAACTGTAAATAAAACGAAAAGTGCTTCGATTAGCGGATTTTTACCAGTTGGTTAATTTCTCGCTTAGCACAATCGACGCTAGATGGCGTGAGGCCACTTCGTTTAGTCTACCGCTACGGCTAGTGTGGCTTTGCATTCACAATTTTAGAACGCCTTTTACAACTGTTTTTTACAAAAACTACATAGAATTTACACTTTTTATGTATAGAAAAGTTTTTACCATAGTAATATCTGAATTTGTCTTGTAAATAGATCTTTTAATCTAGAATGTAAATAACAGAAAATGCGTTTATTTACATATATTTTGCTTCATATTTCCATATATCAAATGAACTTTTAAATATTTAAATCGTGTGTGTTTGTGTATTGTTCTAAATGCAGTGTTTTCAAGAGTATTCTACATAAGTTCTCTATATATAATCTTGAAGAAGTAGTGGATGCCCTTCATTCAAAACACCAGGTTGTTGACGTTTATGAATTGCCACATTTTCAGAGCAAATTCCGAAACGGAGCGTGGAAAATGCACTTCAATTTGTCTCTGCTACCGGTTGAAATTTGATTAAAACTGGCCTACTTATTTTTTTTATTTTGTGTTTAGAAAACTTATATTTGTAAAGGAATTTGATAGCATGCTATTTTGACATAGTTTTAAAGAAATTTGAACAAGCATGTCATTTTATGAATTAGCTAAATTTTAGAAAAATACTCTTAAGAGAGAAAACGAGAGGTCTGCGATGGCCACAGTGCACAGTCACTTAAATGCTTTCGATCCTTCGCTGGACGATTTGCCAACATGGAAAAAAGAGCTTATTTTGAGACGAAGGGCAAACGCAGGAAGAATCCACGGGGGGATGTTACGCTTAGGCCAGGGCCCATCCCAGCTGAGCTTACGCTCAGTGCCTGGCCCAAGTGAATCATTAAGCTCAGTGCATGGCTCCAATGAATCTGTACGCTCGGTGCATGGCGTTAGCGCTCATCAGTTTGACGCTAATGAAGTTAGAAGCAAGTTGTTCACCGCGTCTAGTGGCGAACCTCCTAAAAATATATCTCCCGAAGGATGTGATAGTGAGGTGTGCGAAATAGTAGGGAATCCGCAGCGTATTGTCATTGATACTAGTGCTATGAGAGGGCCCTGCAGTATGCATCACAAGGGTCTGCCGTCCCTGGAAGCGAAGAGCTCTCTCAGGTCATCCTCGGGCCTTGAGGACTCTGAGGAGTTCCAGTACGGCCCGGGTATCGTGTCTCGCCTTAAGGACCGTTACATGAGTCTGGCTTTGAGGGAGGCCAGAGGCCGGGCCTCCCTCAGGAAGTATAGCTCGCTCGAGGACCTACTCGACGAAGGCCCTCTGGAGAGGGGCCGTTCATCCCTCAAAGGGGGGCGCGCTCTCCCTGGGGGCGGGGGCGGCACGTCCTGCTACAAGAAGGAAGTGATGAAGAGGGCAAGGTCCATGGACTCCCTCTCGGTCAGGAGGAGTGACGGGTTGGGCCCCCCCAAGAGCAAGTCGTCCGGAGCCCTTCGCCAGGCACTGCAGAAGGATGACGTCATTATAATCGAATCGCTCCCCCGCCCCTCCGAGAATGGGGCAGCGCCAGTCCCGAAGGCGATAGGCCGGGTCCCCCTGAAGAAAGCACCCGCCCCGTTGGTGGAGGAGGAGGAACTTCCCACTCCGGATATCGTGAAGCAGGTGAAGCGCATGTTCGAGCCCCCCGCGCGATCTGCCCCTCGGGGTAAGGCGGTGCAGAAGCCCCCCCTCAAGGCCAAGCCCGCGCAACTGCGCCCCCTTTCCTCTCACTCGGGGGTGATAGAAAATGCGAGGTCGTCCTTGAGGACGGTTCAAGGGGGAGGCCGGCCCGCCTTCAAAGCCCCCCTCGTTCACATGGATTCAGGGGAGAGTGGGGGAAGCCCCTCCCCTACGCGGGTATCCCTCGGTCTGACCCCCATCACTGCTTCCGTAACAGCCCCCCACGTAAACGGGGTCGAATCCCCCGATTTGGGGGGAGGCGCCTCTACCCCGCGACCCCACTCGCCCCCCACCCCATTACCTCCCTCCCCCACCCCCGCACACAAGGAGGAAAAGGACCGTGTCCTACGCGAGAACCTCAAGAACAAGGGCAGGAGGGGGTCTCCGCCCCCTAGGAGGAGCGAGTCCCCGAACTCCCCCCACTTCGAGGGGAAGCGACCCCATGTGCCAAGTGAGGCTTCGAAATCGGAAGCCCCAACTCTCGCCTCCTCTCCGGCCCCCGCGCCCCCCGACACCCCCATGGAACTGACCCCATCCCCCCCGAGGCCCAAGGACTCCCCGTCGCCATCCTCCAGCCCCGCCCTCATCCCCAGTACGGTTCTCGACGTCATCAGGGCGGCGGAGGCCAAGACGCAGTCCTCCGCCGATTCCCCCGTGGGAGGGGTCAGGACCCCGACCAGGGGCAAGGATTCGCAAGGGGTGCGCCGCCCCCCGCCTAAGCAGGAGAGCTCCTCGCTGATGTTCAACTTCTCGAAGAGGGCCGAGACCCCGGACTATATCGAGAATGACGGGGTCGATCTCTCCAAACGCCACTTTAAGGTAACCAAGGGGCATTAGGTGGGGGGGGGGCACCAGAGGCCTTAAAAAAAGTTTAAAGCCCTCTTTCAACGCTTTGTTGGGTCTAGGCACGCGCGGAAAAGATGGGATTTAAAAGTGCAAAGGTCGACCAGAGAGAGAGAGAGAGAGAGAGAGAGAGAGAGAGAGAGAGAGAGAGAGAGAGAGAGCACCAGTCTCTCATGATGGGGGGGGGGAAGGGCGTGTCGTTCGAGGTTTCAGATATAGCAGGGGCATTACCCCTGCCCTCATTGGGGGTAAAAGAGCAGCAATTATGAGGCTTGTTTTTTTTACTCGTATTTAAAGCCCAATAGCAACGAGGTCACGAGAAAGTAAAGGGGTTAAAGATGGAGGGAGTGAAAATGTGCCAGTTAGCTACAGGTCCTATTGCAGTCATTGGGGCAGGGATAGTGCACGACTGGGGTAATGGGCCTGGAGGGGGGGGGGGCATTGCCCACCATGTAGCGGGGCTAATGTCCCTCCTTCAACTGACATGGAGTAGCACGCCATTCATACCCCCCACACACACATCACGAGATAACTGGTAGGTCGTCGTCGTTTGCACTTTTTAAATCTATTATCTTTCCGCACACCTATCGACGCAATAAAGGATGAAAGAGGGTGTTAAACCTTCTAGAAAAACAGCCACCCTCTTGCTTTCAGGGAGATTAATAGGGCATGAATTGGGAGCATCGAACGAGTCCTAATAGTGTTGTATGGCGATAGAGCTGCCGCGCAACTCTCCAGAATCTAGCACCATTTACTATTGCTAGAAAAATAGGTAAAGTTCAAGGTGAGCTCCCCGGCAGCGATTTTGTCCTTTTTTTCCATAATGTTTCGTCCACTTAATCGCATCATTTTGTATTATCTATCATTTTAAAAATAATTCGCCCCCATGCCCCCCTTTAATTGTGGGAGGTTGCACCTCCTCCCTCGCTATTTTTAATTAAATTCGTATTATTCATTGACAAAAAATGACAAAAATCGCCACCGTCGAGCGGCGATTTTCCATCCGTCCATATTCCCATCCTTCTTTCGTCTATTTCCCCTTCTTTCGTCTATTCCCCCTTCTTTCGTCTATTCCCCCTTCTTTCGTTTATCTACCATTCTTTGTGTAAGGGCCTGTGGAGTGTTTGCAATTGTGTTGTGCGTTTTCTCGTTTTTTCTAACCCTGAGACACTCAACGAGGTTACGCCTCCCATCCTTTACTTGGGGTGTGGTGGTAGCCCCTTCTAGAAGCTTTGGATCAGGCGAGTTGTTCCCTCGATCTTGCCCCCTCCTCTCGTGGGTTGGGGTTTTCTTAGTCAGATCCACACTTCAAAAGCAGAGCGTCAAGATCCACCATTGGAAGGCCACACGCGTGTTTTGGCTGGCACCTTATTTGCTGAGAGAGGAAAGGAACCGTGACGTTTCTTTTAACAATCTTCTCTTTTTCCTTATACTTTTTTCCAATTAACTTTTCTCCTTTTAAGTATACTTTTTTATGTGTTTGCGAATTTACAGGACGTTAATTTAATGTTTTTACGGGAATAAGGTAAGTTCTTAGCGTCATTAATTTGTAGTGGTGTAACCTTGTAGTCAAATAACTTACCTCGCAGGAAATTTGGTTTGCCTTTTGCCCGTGCCGTCAAATTAACCAAAATCGCCTTCATGCTGCATCGTGCAGCTTCTTTTCAAATTCATCATCCTTATCAAACTTTAAGACCTTTTGGATAAGCTTTCATCCATTTCTACAACTAACGAGATAATTTGGGACTTATCTCGTCTCAAAGCATCGCTGTGGAGGCTTTAAAATGTTTGTTGCCTACCCTAAAACCCGTTATTAACCAGTAAAGACTGGCCCCCCTTACATCGGTGGAGGTCAATGCTCACACTATTAAAGTGGATCCCTTGTGGGCGTCGGGAGCGGAAGGGTGGGTTAAAATGCGTCCTCGTTGCCTATTTCCTTCTGCGTTCTTCCTTATTACTCACTTTTGTGTATGTTTATTACGATGAAAGAGAAGGGAATAATCAAACATGGGCAGGAGGAGGGTGGGTTAGAGAGGTGATTGGAACCCCATCTCCCAATCCTGAATGCAGCAGCCGATAAGGGGGAGGGGGGCGTTTCTTGTCTGGAGCGCCCCCCGTCCCCCGCAGCGTTGACCTTTTAGAGATAGGACCAGGGCCTTTATTACTTCCCACTGCTCACTCCGCTATTTCGCTGCTTCCTTGACCACTAAACGTGGGCTGGCGCTCCCTCCTTCCTCCCCTGACCAAGCTGATTACCTCCCTACTCGCCTCGACCACTCACGGGGGGGGGAGTCATTTACTTGACCACCCCCCCGCGCAGGGATAGCTCTCAAATACGTAGGCCATCCATCTTCCCGCATTAATTTGGCGTTCTCAGTTCGACACGCCGTTTTCCGGGTTTGGCCTACTGCCGCTCAAGTTTGAAGGCCTATTATTTCTTGACGTTCGTGTTATTAATCTTTTTAAGGAATCTCTACATATTTGCTAAGCAATGTAGCACGCCTTCGTGTGGTTATCCAGGTCTATTCTTAAAGTTATGTCTTTTAAAAGTTTTTGGGGGCTAGAATTGTAATAATAGGCTTCCTATTATTATAGAAGGTGGCCTCTTTTTTGTTTAATGTGTGTTATATTGACAAATATTCCAAACCACTGTGCAAAGGATACAATTATGGTGGAAGAAAGTATATTTTATTATCCCGAACATGTATTCCACCAAGCACCGGTACGGTACTACCGCATCAAAATGGCCTTTCTTCCAGGAAGTCTTAATAATTTATGAAAAAAAATCAAAATATAACCGTAGTTTAATAGCAGGATTACTGTATTTTTTTCTTTTTTAACTGAAGGGGGAATATAACTGTAAGAATAAAAAAAATATCGCTAATGCCTTCGAATTTAGCAGGATTGATAACTATTTACGATTGTCTGTTCTGGTGTTATTTCCAGTAGGGTTTCTTTACGGCAATGCCCTTGTTGGTTGCTTGGTTCCCTCTTAAGGCTGTACATGTTGATCTTATCGTGTGTGGCCAAGTGTGTTAATTGCGGAGAGCCGCACCCTGCTTCCTCGAAGCAATGTGCCGCGTATCTTCTGGAGAAGGTAACCCTGACCGACCGTTCAGGTTGCGGAACGTCTCTCATTTCGCGAGGCTAAGGACCTGGTTCTGGCACGCCCCACACTGCTTATGACGTCTTATGTTTCCATTAAAAATGCACCCTCTGCTCCTGGCCTACGAGCACGCTGGCTTCCGCGGCCATTTGCAACCCTTCTGTAGGTGCTATCCCCCCCTCCCCAAGGGGGTTTCCCAGGTATAGCTGGCGTCATTAAGGGTCCCCTCCAACATTCAGCTAAAACCACGCCCCCCCCCTAACGCGAATATTTGCCCAAAACGGCCACACAATCATGCTAGGCGGGTGCCCCCTGCCCACCCTCACAGGGTATACGGGTTTTGCGACTCGGCCACTACAGGATTGGGGCCGAACAGGAGGAAAGCGATTTACTCCCGTCATTGTTTCCGTTATTCTATTTTCTATAAATACCTCCTTTCAAGCATTGGGAGGCATACTAATTTTTGTGTACATTACACCGTCAGCCGAATTTGACGAGAGGGATTTCCGTCGCGTCGTGGCCTTTTCGAGGCCCTTATTCTCGGAGAGTTGAACATTGATACCCCATGTGGGAGGGACTACAAGATAAATCACAGGGGTCAGGTCCTTGCTGACCTGATCGACGAGCTGGAGATAGGTGGCCTAAATGTGGATGAGTTTACGCATCACTCCGAGAACTGGTTCAGTTTCCTGCTTTGATCCATCACTATGCTCTCCGAATGCACAGCCTGATTTTGGGAGGGAGGTGGTCGATGCCTTTCATGGTAGCGATCACTCTCATTCAGTTATCATTTTCTAGGTTGTTCACTTGGTAGTCAACCTAGTGTGAGACGGTAAGCCTATATGCGCTATAAGGGCTGCCCTAACGATTTCACTCTCGCTAAATTTCGTCGAGATAGGGATAGGTTATTGTATGTTTCGAAGCACGCCCGCCGCTCTTCCTGGCTGGCATGTGTATTCAATTAATGGGAAGGCCCCCCCCAGCAGAGGTGTGGAAGCGAGTCAAAAGGATTCGAATCAAGTTCTCGCAGGACCCCCCTCCCGTTCTCCAGGAGAATGGGACCGCAATCTCGGAGCCCGCGTCCGTGGCGGAATCCTTAGCGACCACTTTCTCCGCATTCTCCAGCCGAGATGCTGCTCCGCCAGCATTCAATGTATGTCGTTGAAGGCCGCCGATTGGACTTTGCCTCCAGAGGTGGATAACCCTTCAACGATAGGTTTACGTTTAGTAAGTTGCGTCCCTCTCTCGCTTTATGTGCGGACACCGCCCCTGCTTCGAACTATGTCCTGTATGCCATGCATCAACACCTGGGTGAGCGAGGTATAGCCTTTCTTTTAGATTGGTTCAACAGGATCTGGATACAGGGTATCCTCCCAGACTCCTGGCGAATCGCTACTGTGCTCACTTTTCGCAAACCCGGGAGAGAACACTCTCCCATGGCCGGTTTACGCCAAATCTCTCTAACTTTGATGGAAAAATTGGTAAATGTTAGATTTGCCTTTTGTCTGGAAAGTGGAGGCATCCTGGCTTCCGCAATTTCCACTCCAGGTCGGATTTTCTGCTCCCACTGGAAGATGCCGTCTGCGAGGCCTTCCTTCGTAGACTTCACTGTGTTTTTCGATCTGGAGAAGGCCTATGATACCCGCATGGCGATACGGTATCATGGAGACTCTCCACACGTTGGTTGCGAGGGGACGCCTCCCAATCTTTATCTCTGAATTTTTGCGAGATCGTCGATTCCGCGTACGGGTGGGGGGAGCCCTCTTCGACCCAATGTAGCATGAAGTAGGCGTTCCGCAGGCAAGTGTCCACAGTGTCACATTCCTGGCCCTGATCATCAACGGCATCATCTCGGTGCTACCGCAAGATGTTCCCCTTACGATCTACGTGGACGACTGGTCTTTCGATCTCTTTTGGCGCGGCCCAGATGCCAACTCGCAGTGTCGACTCCAACAGGCATTGAACCGCGTCTCTAAGGTTTCCTTTACCAAGACTAAGCTGGTGCACTTCTGCTGCCATCCACGGCCCCACCCCGACTGGATTTGTTCATAAACGTGGTTCGCATGGAAGTGTTAGATTGCATCGTTTCCTTCATCTTGTTTTCGACTACCACCTCACTTGAGAGGCTAATATTCGCAGCCTTAGGGTGTCTTGTAGTGGCGCGATTGACATTCTTCGTTCCGTCACGTTTAGGACCTGGGGTGCTGCTAGAGCTACTACCTTACTTTTCTACCCATCCTTTGTTTGTTCGAAGTTTGACTACGAATGCGTGTGTTACGCATTCGTAGCCGAGCGCGTATTATGGAACTCGGACCTGATCCACCGCATCGGTCTCGTCTGGCGACCGGTGCCTTCCGCGCGTCCTCCACCGAAAGCCCTCTTGTCGATGCCGGGGAGATGCCACTCACTCTGCGCCCTGTACGTTGCATTATGCACTTTTACACTCGAGCCCGGCTCATTCCTCAGTCGCCAACGGCCCTCACTGCATCCGCAGCAGATCTCGATGGTGTCCTTTGGGTTTAGGGCTAGGAAACCCTCAAGACCTCTGTGTAGCTCTCGGCCAGTGGCTTCCCTGGTTCTGCCCTGGACGCTGGATGGTGCCACCTTTGACTATTTATCGCCTTGCCTCTGCTCCCAAAGCTTTTACAGCGCAGCCTTTTTGGCGCACACTTCGTGTCACACTGGATCCGTGCCAGTGTATACGGATGGCTCCAAGTCCCTTCAGGGGGTCTGTTTCTATGCTGTATCCCCTGTGTTTGAAGTCAGCGGGGCACTGCCAGGCTCTATGTCTGTCTCTGCTCGGTACTGGAGATAACCCTTCGTGCCCGATTCGGAGGGCACGTGTATGAAAATGAATAAAGGAGTTGGATTCGAACCTGTGTCCTCAAGCGCTCATCGCTATTGTGACCACGATGCTCATATACTGAGCTACACAGGTTCGAATCCACTCCTTTATTAATTTTCATATAACGGTTAAAAATAGTTTTCGCGATTTTCTCCGTTACTCAATCTCCAATTTTCTTTCGTAAGCTCTCAATGGTTACCTTCCTTAGTGTTGTGATACCAATTTTCATTTATTTGGTCTATACATACATCTATTATATCACGTGTCATGTGATTTCAGTTATATATATATATATATATATATATATATATATATATATATATATATATATATATATATATATATATATATATATATTATAATATTCATGTAATGACGGTATTTTTTGTAAGGCCTTAAAAACTTAGATTGAACAGTTGGCAATAAATAGTACACCTTTTTACTAAAATCAACGATTGTTTGCAAAAGGGATAGATTGAATTTTATATTATGACGCTGCAAATTATCCGGTCCTTCCTATCTCCTTTTATTTTATTTCTTTCTCTCATCTTTCCCTTATATTCATCCTCGAAGCGAATGTTTGATTTTAAGAGAAACACCAACAAATGGAGGCGGAAAGGATGTGCTTCCTGTGACACAGCGTCTGGTGTTTTTTTTCTCACTCGAATTTAAAACGCAATAGCAACGAGGCTGTTTCGCTTAGAAAGTTTGTAAGGAAAATCTGTAAAGTAGCGAAATTGACGAAGTAAAAATAATGGAAGATATATAGCCGCCTGTCCTCCTGCAAGCATTGGAGCCACGTAGCAGGGCATTACACCATCCGAGCCTTTGCCGGGTCTCAAAGTCTACGAGGAAGAAAATGGGTCGTAGGACAGGCAGAAGAAAGGGAGGAATTAAGGATAAGGTCGGCGCTCACGAAACTTTATCAGCGTAAGGTTCCCCTGAATGGGGTTTTTCAAATACCGAGAAACTAAAAAGGGCGGTCACTCGTAGGAAGGCCTTACCCGCTTTTGGGCACGTTAACGTTTCCTTCCAAGGTGGCTAAAGGAGAAACTTTAGATGCTCTAGCCTCGAACGAGTGCCTCCAGGTTTAAAACGTGCATTTCACGCCCAAGTATTTGGGGTAGATGAAGTTTCCTTGTACGGTCTCGGTTGTCTTAAACCATTTTCTTCATATGTTTATCCCCCTACCCTTGGCTCGTCTCTACAACGCCGCACTTATCAGCATCAAATCGAACTCTTTTCTCTTTTTTTTCAAAAATTATAAACAGTCCGCTTATCACGAATTTGATTTCCGCTGGCGGCAATAACATCTCTCTTTCGTAACACATGCGCGCACTTATATACAGTACTCCAGTATGTAAGGGGAGTAGGTACAATCGAGCTTTTATTAGCTATAAACTTTGAGATTTAAACTAAAACTCTTCCTCAGAGCAACAGAGGCGAGTTCTTGGTCCCGAATGATCCTGGCCCCGGTTGTCCAGCCTTCATATAAGTCACGTGGAATTTGGGTGAAGCGGGGGCGGGGGCAAGGTTGTTCCGATAGGTCATAATGTACTAATAATGAAAGGGGTAATAGCAGCAACGAAGACAATAGTAATAATAATAATAGAACTAGCAAATATTAACAGAATGATAACAACTCCCAAATGTCGGCTACTGCGCGTGCAACCTAAGCGATCACAGGCCCCCTCGGGTCATTATTTTACAAGTTCGTGTTATATATATATATATATATATATATATATATATATATATATATATATATATATATATATATATATATATATATATATATATATATATATATATATTGTCAGCTCACTAAAGAAAATGTAAAAGGAGCGAGAGAAAAGCAAAGATGCGAATATAAGGGGTAAAAGAGGAAGTGGAGCGCTAGAAAATTGATTAAGGACGTACCAGGCCCCGGCAAGGAAGAAATGAGAAAACTTAGACAAGGCCCTCAACCTCGGAATGAACAGTGGGGTCCACCGGGCGGCATTGTTCCCCACAGAAACTACACTAGGGATGTACAAATCTCCCGACCCGGGAGCAAAGAAAAATAACGAAGAAATTTATTTGCCATCTGTGAAGCCCTACTTTACCTGGTTGTCTAACAAAAATGACGAGTGTTAAGCCCAATCCTTAACTCATTCCAATATTTATAATATAAAAAAACAACTCAGGCACCAGAAAATAACAAAAACGAATAAATTGCTGGTCGGCCCACTCACTAGCTATCCTAAAAGGAGACCAAGCGGAGGTCCTCTCAGGCCCTCTTATTGAATGACTACCAGGGCTTTTCGAGCTCGCCGGTTTCAAGCGTTTTTTGGTTATACGTGCTACAGACGTATCGAAGTTGACCGAGGTAGGCGTGCTCCGTCAGAGATAAATTGTGCATTTACATAGAGCCAAGTGTATCTCGTTTCTCTGACGGGGGACCCTTATGGTTAATGCGACTAACCTTTCGCGATGACAAATGGTAGTCTCCGGACACTCGATTCCACACCAGTGTGCGATCACACTCTACCTTAAACTTTGTAAAAGTGGTAGTTTATAGCATTGAGTGTGTAAACTAATTCATTGAAGACATTACGGAAGAGATGGCTGACTAGGGAGTCGTCAGGGTCGAGCGAGTCTCGAGTAAGGAGGGAGACGTCTCGAGAACACCCGAACTCTTCGTCACTTTCGACCTAGATTGGCTACCTGAGTCGGTGCGTGCTGGCTGGTATCACTACCGCGTGATCATTCTTGCCTTTTCCTAAAAGGCGTTACCGATGTTAACGCTTTTGCAATATAAATAAATCTTGCCCACGTGCAAATTGTTCCAAAGCTTTGCATGACGAGTCCTTTCGGTGTAAGGTCAAGTGAGTACATTTTGGCGGGTCGCGCCCTGCTTCTTCCAAACATGGCAAGATATTTGAAGAGATCGGACCGTCCATGCTATATGTAGACTGCGTTTCGTTCCGATAAGCTAAGGAGGCAGTCGCCAGATGGGCTTCTAAAAAAAAAAATAGGTCCTAAATCGAACCCACTCCTCGAGGAATGTGGCACCTCCCTGAACCTTACTGTGAAGATTGCTCGGTCCACCCAGACCTTCCGACTTTGGGGTTGAATGTCCTCCTACTTTAGCGGTGCTTTGTTCCAGTCACGGGCGCTAGCGGAGTTACTACCGCTTGTCCCTCGTGCTTGGGGCCGGGATCTTGGTCCCCTGATTGTGGTTTATTCCATTGTTTGGATGGGCGGGGCCGCCTCCATTTTATTTTAATTCGTTGATGTTTTTCTTGAGTTTAGGCGAGGCGGGTTTCTCCTAGAGCACCACACACGCCCTCTTTGTTTTTTATTGGTTTTTATTTTGTTTTGGTTATTTTTATCTTTTTTTTTAGTTTTTTTCAGCCATCTTGTCCTTGTTGGTGCCCGTCAGCCGGGATCTCAAAATGGGGTGGTAGTTAATATAATAATTTGTACATAAAACTAATGTAAATAAAAAAAAGAAGTGAAGTTAAACATTTTGTGTGCGTGTGCTCGAGGCAATCTCCCGACCCGTCCGGTGTGTGTGTGTGGGGGGGGGGGGGGGGGCTAGAGATTAAACCTAGAGCCAAGTGTGGATGATCGCGGAAGATGACTTGTCTATTGAATTCGGCTCGGCTCGACTCTACTCGGTCTTTGGCATCTCAGTGGCGACGTCTCCGCCTGCAGCTCGAGATATCGCTGCATCGGTTGCCCTCTATGCAGGGGCCGGAAGGCAGTGCATAGATAATCATGTTGCCGCTGACATCCGCAGGTTTACGTGCTCTCCCGGACCCGAGTTCCGCAGATGGGTTTTGCGAGGCTCTCTTCCACGTATTTTCACTTTCCCTATCTTCACCGTTTTATTGACACACTTTTTGCGGGAGATTTCCTCGTTGGTTTGCGTTAAATTTAATTTGAAAAAACCGATGCTCCTCTGTTATTTGAGTCGCCCCTCCATTTTCATTCGTGTCGGAGCTCCCACGACCAGATAATGAAATTCGCATAAATATCAGGTTAATCGCTGAAGGTGGAGGGAACAGAAAGGGCGGCACTAATGTGTTTTGTTATCAACGAGTGAGGTATCCAGCGTGGCCCAAAGGAGAGCCACCCGTCCGCGCCAGGTGAGTGCGAACATCCTTTTGCATGTTCCCGCACTGAGAGGGTGTGCATTATGGTCGAATAAATGTATGACGGAAGTGATAAGTTTTGTGATTGCCTCTCTGCGTGATTGCTTTCACCTTAGCTGGCTGCGCGCATGCCTCAGACTGGATGCGCCACCTGAGTGACTTCATCTGCCCGTGAGCGTCTGTAATCGAACCCGATTCAACGGCGTGGCCGATCGAAACCCCCATTCTGATTCGAGCGAGTTCTATTCTACTGCCAGGTAAAGAACTGCTTCGAGAGTTGCGTAGCTCGGGCCGATGGTGACACTGCATCTGCCCAGGCATCCACCCTGGTTTTGTAGCGCCTTTGACTATTTGTCGCTACGCTTCTGCTCCCAGAGCTTCTGCACGACATGGAGTATTGTTCGTTTTTTCCGGAGCACACGTCATGTCACGCTGGAGTCGTGCCGGTGTGCACGGAAGGTTCTAAATCCGAAGATGGTGTCGTTTCCCCACCCGGCGGGGTTCTTCCGGGTGTTGCGTGTCTTCACCGCAGAACTGACTGTAATACATCGTTCAGTGCGTGAGATTACGTGTCATTCCAATTTATGCTCTTGGGGCATAGGAATCTTCGCACCCCTTTCTTTGCCCATAGTATCTGTGACGCCACGGCTACTACGAGCCAGGATGATCCCGAATTTTCTTCTGCTGGGTTCCTGGACACGTATGGCTTGCGGGGAATGTGGACGCCAAACGGGACTGGGCGACCTGACCACCGTTTCGCTCTTCCCCACTCTGACTACCGTTTCGCTCTTCCCCACTCTGACTACATGGTAGGATTCCGGCCAGCCATTCGGGTTGCGTGACAAAGAAGATGGGAGACGGCTGATGGTAATCTAAGGTTGTGTACCCTAGCGCCAAGACTATTCTTGTGGACGTACCCCACAATGACTCGACGATTATAGGTAATTTTTTCTGACCTAATCGGCCACCATCGCGGGACGCGGCCCTTTTGATGTAGCGCCCCCCTCCTCCCTAACCTTATATGACGACTGTTTGGCCCCTCAGACTGTCCTGGAGATTCTTGTAGAATGCCCAACTCTGTAGGAGGTTCGCGCACGCTAGTTCGGCGAAGGAGTACCCGTTCCGCGTCAAGGGTCAGTGGATGCGACTATCCATCGGTAGTACTCTTTGGAACAGGGGATAAGAGTGATGTGTTGTGATCTGAAGACAGTTGTCAAAGTTTGTATGTTCGAATTGGCTTGAGTTTTGCTCCACTCCTAATATTTTAGATCTATTTAAAAAAATATATATTTCTAAGTTATCTGTGATTGCTAGAACGAACCGGTGCGTCCTTAATGAATATACATCTTTTTCCTTTTGTCCTATACACGTCCATCTTCTGCTTTGTTGTTTTTGGGGAGATGGCGTTCATAAAGCAGTGGTTCCTTACCTAGTGATGCCCCGCAATGCTAGGAAATACTTAATTGATTGTGGCATTCTCCACAAAAGTAATATTACATTTGATGATAAGTTCAAACTTAATAACCACATTGTACTTTATGTAATGCGGTTGGTGAACAAATTGAGATAGAAGAAAATAAGCTTTTACTTCAGTGTATAAAATGCAAGTATAAATTGTGTGACCACCCACTACCACTTCTCAAGTCGCACACACAGATGGCTCAGCGATGACTCACAACGACAAGGTTACAAGCCACTCCGCTTCGTCGCTCCCTTAGATATTCCATCTTGCAGCGAAGGTTGGAAACCGTGATGTAAAGGCTCGCTGCTAATTTTCCAACCGATTCGCTATTGTATCTTTGTTCTTCAAGCTTTGCATCGACCCCCCTCCCTCCCCTTATTCATCTTGAACCGATGGTCTCGTTGTCTCTTGGCATTCACGATTGCTGGATACAAAACATGTACCCCTGCGGAGTGAGAAACTGGGTGCATAGGCTTTAAATAACTGTAGGGAATACCCCGATGTGATAGGTTAATTACGAGTTAGATTAATTTATCAAATACATTAGGTTATCGAGAAATTAATTTAGTTTTCAAAAGCAAAGTAAAATAATTTTTAATATACAAAAAATTACATTTATTTGTTGAAAGTAGTTTCCATCATATTGACAATGCTCTCAGTAGTAGTGATGGCACTCATGCTTGACAATGACCTTAGTAGTGGTGGCGCTCATGATTGACAATGGCCTTAGTAGTGGCAGCACTCATGATTGACAATGGCCTTAGTAGTGGTAGTACTCATGATTGACAATGGTCTTAGTAGTGGTGGCACTCATGATTGACAATGGCCTTAGTAGTGGCGGCACTCATAATTGACAATGACCCTAGTAGTGGCGGCACTCATGATTGACAATGGCCTTAGTAGTGGCGCACTCATAATTGACAATGGCCTTCGTAGTGGCGGCACTCATGATTGACAATGGCCTTAGTAGTGGTGGCACTCATGATTGACACTGACCTTAGTAGTAGCGGCACTCATGATTGACAAGCCTTAGTAGTGGTGGTACTCATGATTGACAAAAATCTCCCATCGTTTAACTAAGCAGTTGATTCCTTTCTTGAAGAATTCATTCGGGTTTGATGCAACCTCTGATTTTCTATCCTGTTCCACCTCCTTCATATCAGAGTAAACTTTATCATTTAGATGATGTCTTAATGACTTAAATAAATGGTAATCCCAATGGCTAAGGTTTAGTAAATGTGGAGTATGAGGAAGAAAATCTTTACTTAATGCAAATACTTCTTGAATGAAACGTGCTCCATGTGGGCGATGATTGTTATGGAGGAGGAAACACTTTCGATTAACCAGTGAATGGCGTTTTGCTGCAGAGCTTCATTTAATTTGCTGAACACCTACGTGGCTCTGCAGTAACTCATTGTTTATTATTTGGGAGCTCCAAATGAATAACTCCTACTGTAGGAAGGAAACCGCGTCTGGAAGTAGGAATGGAGTTTTCATTTATGACCAAGCCATTGGTTTTTGCGCTTAATATTACAATAATGACTCCACCTTTTCACCTCCAGAAATGCACCTCGGACATTTCGAACCAATCGAGATGAAGAAACATCACACGTTGTAAACCTTCTCCTATAGACAATTCATGTGACACCCAAACACCATTTCTGTGGGGATTTGTGTGTTTAGAAGATGTTTACGCACTGATTCATGACATATTTTTTAACCAAGTTTGACATTTACGAACATAATACATTTCCATACACTTCGGTAATGTTTTTTACTACTAATGTCACTTTTCCATTTCATTATTCCTAAAACAATCTACCTTTAAATGTATGTTTCACTTGCCGCAATCACTAATGAAAATAGTTGTAACAAAATGTAGCTCAAAAAAGGTTCAGGCATTACTAGCTTAAAAAAGCCTAGGCATTACTAGCTTAACAAGGCCTAGGCATTGCTAGCTTAAAAAGGCCTAGGCATTGCTAGCTTTAAAAAGCCTAGGCATTGCTAGCTTAAAAAAGCCTAGGCATTGCTAGCTTAAAAAGGCCTAGGCATTGCTAGCTTAACAAGGCCTAGGCATTGCTAGCCTATAAAGGCCTAGGCATTGCTAGCTTAAAATGGCCTAGGCATTGCTAGTTTATAAAGGCCTAAGCATTGCTAGCTTATAAAGGCCTAGGCATTGCTAGCTTAAAAAGGCCTAGGCATTGCTAGCTTAAAAAGGCCTAGGCATTGCTAGCTTAACAAGGCCTAGGCATTGCTAGCTTAACAAGGCCTAGGCATTGCTAGCTTATAAAGGCCTAGGCATTGCTAGCTTATAAAGGCCTAGGCATTGCTAGCTTATAAAGGCCTAGGCATTACTAGCTTAACAAGGCCTAGGCATTGCTAGCTTAAAAAGGCCTAGGCATTGCTAGCTTTAAAAAGCCTAGGCATTGCTAGCTTAAAATGGCCTAGGCATTGCTAGCTTATAAAGGCCTAGGCATTACTAGCTTATAAAGGCCTAGGCATTGCTAGCTTATAAAGGCCTAGGCATTGCTAGCTTATAAAGGCCTAGGCATTGCTAGCTTAAAATGGCCTAGGCATTGCTAGCTTAAAAAGGCCTAGGCATTGCTAGCTTAAAAAGGCCTAGGCATTGCTAGCTTATAAAGGCCTAGGCATTGCTAGCTTAAAAAGGCCTAGACATTGTTCGCTTAAAAAAGGGCCTGGCATTGCGAGCTTTTAAAGGTCCAGGCATTTCTAAAGTTATATTTACACAGCTTGCAGCAAATTTGGAACAATTTAAAGAACTCTAAGAAGCGTTTGTCTTCTAAAAACATTAATTTTTTTACAACCTGATACAATTATTTGTGTGAAAGGTGCTACAGGGCTAGGTTGTGGCGTTGGTTTAATTACTGCCTTCCTTTCCACCTTCCTCCATCTCCTCCCGATCAAATCCCCCAACACCTTTCGAAGTTCTACTGGCCTACTTGGCTCTGTATCCCTCTCTCAAAACTGCCCTTATTTATCGTCCCCCCTGTCAATCCTCCGACACTTTCTTCGATGACTTGACTCGATTTCTTAATCTGACACTTGCGATTTTCACCTCCCCACCATCCCTCATGTCTCTAGGCTTTTCTTCGATATTTTAAAACTTTGCTTAAGGTAGTTCATCGGTTTCGATGATGACGATGTTGCTCATTGTAATCCTCTTCGATGGCAACGACGATGACTGAGCACTCCGATGCGCGGCGTGCGCAGTATATTAGGGTCTATTATGGAAGCGTCTGAGCTCCCGCTAAATGGTGCCGAGGTTGAGTTCGCTGCCGCTCCCGAGCTAAGGGTGGATGGTATACCAAGGGTAAATAAAGACCTTAATGCAAGGGAAACCCGGCCTCCCGGCCCCACGCTCTCGGTAGTCTGAAACAACCTGGGCTTTATTTCTTCTACACATCTCACTGCCACTCTTTTTAAGAACCCCTTCTCAGCTATTTTCTTGTTCGGTGGCTCATTTATCTGGATAGTCGCCGACCAGCTTCCGTCCACTTATCGATGGTGGCAGCCGCGAAGGTAGGGAAGCTTCACCCTCCCTAATTGGCTCCACTTGGGGGTGTCAGACGGGTCATTCATTCCGAAATATGAACTCAACCAGAGGTACCATGGTAACCGACTCAGATTTGTCTGAAAACAATTATGTTGTTACCTCTACGTATATAAGGAGCATGTGCCAAATTCTAGGCCAAAATTACAATGGGTTTCTGTGCTGTGGCTCTTCGAAAAAAAGGGTTTTCACCCATTTTGACTCTCCCGAATTGCGCATGTTCCTGAGCACCCACGTTTGGATGCCAATATATCTGGAATGGAATAAGATGTCTGACTGGAATTTGATATACTAGTAATCTGCACCCAGGCCTTCAGGATCTGTCATCGGCAAAGGTCTGTCTCTTTTAGTTTCTGATTTATTGGCCTCCAAATTAGTGATCTTGTTATGTGCAGAAATCAAAATTTCAATTTTCAGGGAGCAACTGTCATGCTAGAATATTTCACCACAGTCTATTGAAGCTGGATTCCTTCTTGTTGAGGACATGACTATCTGCAGAAAGTTTTCTTGACTTTGCCAAAGTTTTAATTTAGAAGTAAGGAGGCTCTAAAAAGGGGATCCGGCTCAAAAAATGTAATTTTATTCCAAATTTTAACTGACAAATTCACTGTGTAGGCAATTACCAATGGTAACATTTTTCTTCTACATAATTATACAATGTACAATTATGTCTAAAAGAAATGGTTACCATTGGCAATTGCCCACACAGTGAATTTGTCAGTCAAAAACTGTAATAAAATGGCCAGATGTGACCGGGTCCCTAATATTGGGGCTGAATGGGGATGGGTTTCGCCCCAGGGGTCTTCCCCGGGAAGAGATAATCTTTGAGAGAGCGACTCCTAAGCCTGATTTCACCCCTTGTTAAGGCTCTCCCAAGGGTACTGAGGTCGTCCTAGGGAAAAGGATGATAAGGATTCTCTTGCGGGGGAGGGGGGCGTTTGGAGATGGACAGGTCTTTCGTTTCAGGCAAAGACCGGGACAATGCTGGTTCGTTCAGCCTATAGAACCTCTCGGGGGAAGGGAAGAGAAACGGGTGAAACGCTGCTTTCACTTACTAAGAAAAGAGCAAGCAGGAGAGCGGGGCCCCGAGGACGTCGGTGCCCCTCATTGCGAAGCTACCCGACGTCTTCGAGCATGCCGGCTTTAAACGATTCTTTGTTATCCGCTCGACTGGCGAGACAAAGTTATCTGATGGACCCATGCTCCGTCAACGCCAGAATTGAGCTTT
Source organism: Ceratothoa steindachneri (assembly GCA_963969495.1). Lineage (NCBI taxonomy): Eukaryota > Metazoa > Arthropoda > Malacostraca > Isopoda > Cymothoidae > Ceratothoa > Ceratothoa steindachneri. Next base: position 46,348,543 of record OZ018318.1, read on the forward strand.
TAGTAGAGACCCGAAAATCTCGTTATTCGGACACAATGGCACACCTATGCTAGTCACCCCACACTCTACACTGAACTTTACGGTATAGTGTGTAGGGTTAAAGGAATAGCTTGACTATTCCCTTGAGGACATTACTGAAGAGCTTGCCTAACAGGGGCGAGCATGGTGGAATTGGTAGTAAGGAAGGAGGGAGGAGTCTCGAAACCCAACCGACATTCTTCAGCACGTTAGAGCTGTAAAGACACAGTCTCTGCGTACTGGATGGTATTGCTACCGTGTGAAACCATTCTTGCCATTCAAGCGAAGCCCAGATGTGCCCCGCCAGCCGAATGATTCGGAACAGGACAAGGAGATGACTCGTGCCTAGCCGAACCTTTTCCAGTAAGACCTCGGCGTGTTTCACGGCCATTAACCCTCTAGGATCTGACTCAAGATGGCCCGAATTCCTTCGAGAGAGAACCCTCCACCCCTGCCCCGCTACAGCCAATGGAATATAGGTACTTAATCATATCGCTTCCTCTTTCTGAATGCATGACCTGTCTATAATGGACTGGACGTCCACGGCAATTTCCGACCACTTTCTTATCCAGTTCTTTTTTTTTCGTCCACTTCACCAAACCTTCTTCCTCCTCCTCTTCAAAAGAAACAAACGAACCCCGAGCAAAAAAACAAAAAAAAACAACCGCTGGTCTCCTTGACTCCCCCCTCCTTCCCAAACTCTCAGACATGAATTCCTCCTCGTCCTTCGCCTCTACCTCTGATGCCTTTAAAAACCTCATATGTTGTGTTGTAATCTGATTTCTTGCTACCGATTTTGTGGTGTCATCTGACTTCTTGGTACTGATTTCATGGTGCCATCTGATAACATGGTACCAATTTTGTGTTGCCATTTGATTTCGTGGTAATTTATGTTGCCATTTTATTTCTTAGTACCGATTTTCTGTTGCCATCTGATTTCTTGGAAACGATTTTATGTTGCCATCTGATTTGGTATCGATTTTGTATTTCTATCTGATATCTTGGTGCCTACCAATTTTGTGTTGCCATTTGACTTTGTAGTGCCATCTTATTTTTTTAAACAGATTTTGTGTTGTCATTTGATTTCTTGGTTTCGCTATTATGTTGCCATTGATTTTTTGATACTGCTTTTGTGTTATCTGATTTCTTGGTACCGATTTCGTGTTGCCATCTGATTTCTTATACCGATTTCGTGTTTCCATCTGATTTCTTGGTATCGAGTTTGTGTTGCCATCGGAGCTAATTTTCAAGAAGAGGGGCACATGATTTTTAAACTATTTTTTCGATATTTATTGGCTATTTGTAGTTTTTTTTATAGAGTTTTGCTAAATACGTTTTGTCACAGCGAAATTTTAAATCCTGCCCGAGAGTTAGCTCCGATTTACACTTATGGCACTCCATAATTTGATTTTACAGTTTATGTCTGACTAAAAACTAGGTATATAATTTTGTCATGATCACCTAACAGCGCCGAAATCATGAAAAGAGGGAATTTGTTGGAAGACCTATTTTATTAATCTAATTTAATTGCCGAGACGGCTTCAATTGTCTTAAAAAATGTAACGGTTATTATTAGTTCTGCAAAAAAAAAACCTACATGAAAGGATAAAAAAAGATGTGCTTTATGCTTCCAAAATCTAAAATATAAGCTTTTTATAACGTCGTTTTTCTGCGCATACCCACACAGTTGACGAGAGAAAAATGTATTTTGGGGAACTAACACAATAAAACACATCTGAAATAAGTATATATATGTAATATCGGGATACTTTATTTAAGATACATCTACAATAGCCTTTAGAAATAACTCAAAAGTATTTGAAAAACTTTTTTCGTATTTCGAAACATAATGGGACAAATTAAAAAAAAAACTAAAAAAGGACATGATTGGTCAATTTCGTTGACGAGGGAACATCAGTGATTGGTTATTGGATATGTTAAAAAAAAAACCTCCCTAAAATAGCTAAAAACAGCAAAATCTTGCAAAAAAAAAAGTTTAAAAAATCGTGCGCCCCCCTCTTTGAAAATTAAACCAATGATTTCTTGTTACCGTATTTGTGTTGCCATCTGATTTATTGGTACCGATTTGCGTTGCCATCTGATTCCTTTGTACCGATTTTGTGTTGCCATCTGATTTCTTGGTATCTATTTATGTTGCATTCTGATTTCTTGGCACCAATTTTGTTACTATCTGATTTTTGTAACGATTTTGTGTTACCATCTGATTTCTTGGTATCAATTTTGTATTGCTATCTGATTTCTTGATGTAGATTTTGTGTCAGGGTTGGCCTTCCCCCCCCCCCAAACCCGTGTTTTATATTCTGTTTGTTGTCAAATCTGTTTAAAAAAACCCACTACAAGCATTAGAATAACATAAAAAAAGAATAGCTATCTCTATTTTTATAATATTAATAATTAATTAGTTTAATAATTATAATATTAAGGTAAGAACAGATCACTGATCGAGAAGTGTCGCCATCTGATTTCTGTAGAAGCAGAGATGAATTATGAGTCAGTATCAGCAAAAATAATCTCAATTTGATACATATTTGTTGAAATTATAAACATAAATATGAATTTTAAATAAAATAATGATAAGTAGCGTTCATTTCTTAAAAAACGTGTAATTTTGAAAAAAAACCTTTTTTTTTTTTAAATTTCACTTGAAAACCCTCTTCAAAACCTGTTAATAAAACCCAGGTTTTTTGAGGGCTGTGTTGTTTGATTTGCCAACCTTGTTTTGTGTTGCCATCTGATTTCTTGGTATCGATTTTGTGTTGCCATCTGATTTCCAGGTATCGATTTTATGCTGCCATCTCATTTATTGGTATCGAGTTTGGTGTTACCATCTGGTTTCTTGGTATCTATTTTGTGTCGCCATCTGATTTCTTGGTATCGATTTTGTGTTGCCATCTGATTTCCAGGTATCGATTTTATGCTGCCATCTCATTTATTGGTATCGAGTTTGGTGTTACCATCTGGTTTCTTGGTATCTATTTTGTGTCGCCATATGATTTCTTGGTATCGATTTCAGGTCGCCATCTGATTACTTGATACCGATTTTATGGTGCCATCTATCCTGAACTCCAACCCCCTCAAGCTACCGCCCAATCCCTCAACTCCAGATCCTTTCTAAAGTCCTTGAAAGACTGGTGCATCCCCCCCCCCTCACACACACACCTACTCGGATTACTGTGACTCTTCTCATTTGGTTCCATGTTTCTGCTCTTTAAACCCTTCGACTTATTCACACTTTTGCACTCATTGTACCTCATTCATGCATAAAAACTTAAAGCAGAGCAGCACCCTCCTACCTGCCTTCATCGCTGAATCTACCCCGCCCCCTGAGAACCCTACGTTCTCGTTCGATATTTTTTTTTTGCTCCGAGAATGTGGAATGATATGCCACTGAAATAATCGCCTCCTTGGTGCGTTTGACCGTACCTCGAAGACCCACTTCTCAAAGACTTTATTTATGTATTTGACAGGTGCTCTGTAAAGTCCGTTGGCCTTGAACAGCGCATTGTGTGAAGTTGTCCAAGGAATCTTACACATATTGTATGCATGTCGTTTCTTTCGCACCCCGAATTGAACATATAAGAACCCGTGTCCAGTACGACCCCGATTGGCGTTTGAAAGAACAATTTACAAGAGTCGACAACGCCTACCATCTTTCTTAAGTGCTCACTATGCCATGGGGATTGGGGTTGGTCGAAGGACGTCTCTGAAATTCGGAAATAAAATCCCCCAATGCTTCTCATTTTCCTGCGCCACTTCCCACCTCCCCAGACTAATCTATTTCGATAAAAAGAAACTTTACACCAAATTACTAACACTGTCAGCTCTTAATTGCTTTCTAATTCGCGTGCACAGCATTGCAATATATTCATAGTTACTGTGTGAACCAAAACTCCAGTGCGAAGCATAATAATTTAATCCATTTTTTTCACAATTGCACTTTTTACCATTCTGGAAAAAGTTGCACAAATTATTTTGTGAATATTAGATTCAGATAGATAGGAAGGGGGGTTGTTTCGGATCCCTCTCATGTTGAAGTCGCGTTGTTTAATCGGTGGAATTCGATTTTTCTCTGGGTTGTTGCGATACGACTGCCGTATGGTTTCGTCGATTGTAATTGTTTAAAAATAACAGCTGTTACAATATGAGGGAAGTCAGGTGTGGACTATTTTTGTTCACGCACATTCGAATCCTTTTTTTTTGGCATTATATAGAGATAACTATCATTCCTTTTACCTCCTTTCACTACAAGCCATTGCAGGACGAACTCTGTATTTATTAACCAAGTTACACAATTGCTTAGCGCGTCCTTAAATTCAACTTTACCTTCAACGTAGCCTATTTATTATGTTCAAAATGTTGAAAGAGTAGAAAAGGTCCAGTGTAGGGCAAGCAAATTGCCCTACATTGAAGGAACGGAGTTTCTGAAATATTAGTGGAACGCAAAGGTTCCTTGGCTACTATTTTATATAGACGACTCAGGAGGCAAGGGTGTGTTTTTTTTTACACTCGCCGCCCAGTAGGGCAAGAGACAAAGAGTTGTAGGGTGGCTAGTCACTCCCAAGTGGAAATGATATTACCACTCCACCTGGATGCAATTATGTAGTGGGATCACCCCACTTAGGTGTATTCCAAGTGAGGTTGTTGCAATAGAACTTCCGCTTCCTAACTGATGCATGGACTGCTAGAACAAGTGAGTGCTATAAATACCGCACAGCATGCAACAGCCTCCTCTCGAACCTGGTCTCTCAGTACAACGACACAGAAAGAGGAACCCCACCTAATTGTGGTAACCTTGGCGGGGCCTACATCACAAGGTGTAGGAGCAAAGCTTTCTCTCTTAATCTCCCAAGCTGTCGGAAGGAGCAGAGATTGCGTCAGCTCCCGGGCAGTTTTAAACAACATTATATAAAATTCAGAAAAGGTTTAGATCGAAGGGCAAAAGGTTAATTAAAGAACCGCCCAGTTAAACATTTTACAGAAGCTTTCTTTAGTCATACGGGAGTCAATGTGTGTAATTGCCTCAAAAGATAATTCCTAGTGATTCCATCGAGGAATTTAAGAAAAATATTAGATAGCCGAGTTAAAGCTGGTAAAAATATGAGACTGGTTCAGTTTATTCGAGGCCTATTGATATGCCACTGGATTCTGTGGAGTTGTACACCACACCATTAAATCGGGTGAACAGTTTGAAAGTTGTCGAAGTGAAAATTGAATGGAAGAGATAATAGCCACGCGACTAGCCTGCAAAATTAGGCGCGGGGCAAGAAAATGGGTGAAAAGAAGCTTGTAAAAAATGAGGCGAAAGTGGGTAAATTGGAATTGTCTAGGAGGGATATAAAGCCCTGGTAGTATCACTCTAGTTTGATACTGTCTGGGACACTGGGGCCGGGAGGGCCCCGTTGTTGGGGTTGACTGAGAGAAGGAAAATGAAGGTGTGGGGGGGATTTGATTGTTGCGTGGGGGGTATAATGACAGGCCCTGTAAGATGAGACCTGTACCCAGGGCCCCCGGGTCCAATGCCCACCGGAGCCTCTGCGACTATAATAACGTCCACTCCTTTTATCTTCCTCGCTCTTCTCCACTTCCTCTACAATTCTTCCTTACCAACTTTCTGCGGGAGATACCACCGTTGGTTTTCGCTTTAAATCGACAGGCCCTCTTCGTTCAGATAGTTAGTCAACTTCTCCTACTACATGATGAGCCCCCCCCCCCCCAAAAAAAAAAGAAAGAAGCGAGCCCCAACTTTCGGTAGGCTTTATTTCTTGTTTTTGAATTCAGAAATGAAGCCTACCTAAAATTGGGAGCCTGTTTTTTTTTTGGGGGGGGGGGTTGTATAACCTCTTGTCCTATTCTTTCTAACTCACAAACTTCTAATATATATTTAGCTGTAAACACTCATTGATCCCAATAAGCAATTCCTTTCAAACGAGGGGAACATAGAAAGTCCCTTTTAGCCTATTTCTATACTCAAGGTGTCCCTGTTCCTCTCCTGAACTGCCTGTAAGCTTATCCAGGAACTAGTCTATAATGGGGGCACCACACCTGAATAAAGTATTCAAGAGGAGGCCTGACATCAGGATTAAACAACTTTAGAATAACCTTGTTTTTTATAGTTAACATTTCTATTAATAGGACCGAACAGCTTATTTGCCCTACTTTTGGCTCCTACTTAATCACCGTCTGGAAAACGTCAAAGAGTCATCTATAATTATTCCTGGGTCTTTTTCGTCTCCAATTATTTCCAGGTCGTGTCCTCTTTCCATTTGATAATTTAGTTCCCTCTGTGATAGAACGGTTTGAGGCCACTTAATTTCAATCGCTATCACATGTTATTTAGAAACACGTTGCTACCCACGTGCATCTTCGCCTTGAAGCCGGGCGCGTTATCGCGCCACCTGAGTCAATATTTAACCAAGGAGGTTCATCCCCCCCCCCCTCCGTTTCGCCCCATGCGCCGATCACGCCAGATTGAGTTAGGCTTATGGGCAGATAAGGTATTGTTCTCAGGCGCGGCTGGACATTCCCTGGAAGCCCCCACTCCATTCTCCCCTACGCCAAGGAGATGGCTCGACTATTTATATGGAAACTGTACCAATAAGAGCAGATTCAGATCCAGATTTTCTTCGCGAAACATTACGCCGATCCGGTCTCACCTTGTGCACCAGGGCCCTCTACTTCGAGATCCACCATCATTGTCCAGAAGAGGACAATATCCCTTGAGTGCCAAGGTTCGAGCCTTCAGGACGCCAAGTCCACAAGGCCTCCCCTGTTGTTCAGAAAGAGAACAACGTTAGAACAGCCATTGTTCTTTGAGCCCGTTGACAAGAGACGGTTCTCACCTCCCCCCTCCCCTGTTGTTCAGAAAGAGAATAACATTAGAACAGCCATTGTTCTTTGAGCCCGTTGACAAGAAACGGTTCTCACCCTCCCCCCTGTTGTTCAGAAAGAGAACAACGTTAGAACAGCCATTGTTCTTTGAGCCCGTAGACAAGAGACGGTTCTCACCCCCCCCCCTGTTGTTCAGAAGAGAACAACGTAGAACAGCTATTGTTCTTCAAGCCCGTTCGTCAAGAAACGGTTCTCATTCCCAAGACGTCACGTCAGGATCATTTAATCCCCCCCCTTCGGCTGGAACTCGCCAGCGGACCGAAAATTCCTTCACGTCGCCTTCCTCCGCACAACAACTTTTAATTACGTAAGCTGAACATTACCTTTGAGCATTTAACCTTTTTGTCAACCCTATCCTGTGTTTTAAATGGTTTAGCAAACCATCCCATCCCTTTAATTTTTATTTGTTTTACCTTTTTAAATCTCTCCCAAATCTTAATCCTCGGATTAGCCAGATTTCCCACGACCCTTTCCATTCTCTGTTTATGTCAATATTTTCCGTTTTGTGTGTTGTTGATAGTTTTATTAATAAAACTCTATTTTATTAATGATAGCCATATTATTATCCTTGAGCTCAGTTCCACGTCTTAAGCATATTGAAGATAAATAACATCGGTCAACCAGATAACCACGCACTCTAAATATAATTGAATAGTTCCCTCAACGAATAGTTATATATGGTATATCGTCGAGAGTCCATTCTACGACACCCTCTTTTTTCCAAAAGTTAAAACATCTCATTATGGATATTGAAAGTCATTTACCTACCACCTATCTACCCAAACGAACAATGAATCTACATCATTTTGCAGCCTAGCACCATTAATCTCCTTTACAATTGCCCCTAATTTGGTGTCATCTGGAAGCCCCGAAAGCCTTGTCTCTCCTACCGATAGGTAATAAGAACACTAGAGGAACAATATAATAATATGAAACGCATCTACTGGTTTTAGAGTATTCACTTTCAATAGAGGAACAATATAATAATATGAAACGCATCTACTGGTTTTAGAGTATTCACTTTCAATAGAGGAACAATATAATAATATGAAACGCATCTACTGGTTTTAGAGTATTCACTTTCAATAGAGGAACAATATAATAATATCAAACGCATCTACTGGTTTTAGAGTATTCACTTTCAATAGAGGACCAATATAATAATATCAAATGCATCTACTGGTTTTAGAGTATTCACTTTCAATAGAGGAACAAAATAATAATATCAAACACACACAAAATTAAAACATTTGATATAGAAAATTAAAACAATATTTACAGGGATGTGACGAGAATTTCGGACCACCCTGTACACTTAAACTAAACCTCTGGGATCCCGCTTATAACATTTTTCCTCTGACCCGGGGGGGGAGGTAAAGCTACTACTACACCTTAAACCTGGTGTGTGGCTCTATATCTTGGACATATTTTTGCTGTGTATTTAATTACTGTTTTGCCCCCTCTCTTTCTCTTGAGGGGGGGGGGGAGATGAAGTCCCGCAAGCGGGTTTAACGATTTTGTTGTATCAAGTCCTCGAGGAGAAAATTTTCGCAGGGCCTACCATTTCGGTTAATGTTTGCTTCAGTGTCCCATTTTGGCTTTACTCGTCGTATGCTTTTTTTCTAATTTATCTTTGTATTTAGCCTACATGTATATGACTGTTGGATTACATGTTCCCTTTCGTAATAATTTAAGGGCGAGGGGAATGTATCGAGAGGCCTACCAGTCTTCACAACCGAGTGAAGAATGCAAACGCCGTGATTCCTCATTTGAGAGGCTTCTCTCAGTTCGGACTCTCTTGTCAACTCAAGATAGTTCGCGGAAATTCCAAACCAATGGCTGTTTGTGTAGATCGTCTAGGTCAACCGCCCTTTCATACACCCTATTTTGTTATTGGGTAATATATATTTTATAGTAGGTCACACATGCGAGCTAACCACATAAGTCATGTTTATCGGTGAGGTTTTAAAAAAAACGTCGAGGATTGGAGTAGCCCTCGGGAAGTAATTTCTGGTTGACTTTTGATTTGGTAGGCCAAACAAATTGCGTTTTAAGGTTTCGGTGAAGTCCTACAGTGCGATTGCCCTACGGATTAGTCAGTTCATAGCTCCGTTTAAGTATCTACTCTGGCTTCACCACAACTTAGCCTATTTAAATAAAATCATTAGGTCTATTGAGCCATGTATATTGTTGCATACTCTTCATCGTCTCTTAAGAGTATCTAGGCTCTTTTTATAAAGCAGATTTTAATTTTTGATAGCTGGAGATGGAAGAAAAGGCTGAGTTACCGTATGAAGAATAAGCACGCGGAGCCTACCTAGGTTTATCAATGGAGTTGTGTTGTTTATCGTAAAAGGGAAAATATACACATAGTGAAGCGAACTTAGTGATAACAAGATGGCTCCTTATCTACCCCCTCCCGGGTCCTCCCAATCTCCTCAGAGGCCAGAAATACACTGGGGACCTCATTGCGCTCTTCTCTCATCTCCGTCGTTCCCCCACAGCTCTTTTTTCCCTTCTCAAGTGCTCATCCTTTTTTTTTTAGGTCCCGCAGGGGTATATTGGTAATAAGGAAAAGGGCGATTCCTTTTCTAAAGGGGAGGGCTTCGCAGGGTTTACTTCTGCCCCCAATGGAGGTTGTATCTCTACTCATTCGAGATTCAATTTTATTACTTGCAAGTTATTGCGGCGCCCGCGGTCAGGCAGGTATTGTGGAACTCTCCCCCCCGGACGTGCTCACCTCATCCTCTTCGCACCACTGGTCCCAAAGTCTCGACAATTGGGGTAACTGAGGGGGGGGGGGTTATTCCAAAGTACTCAGCCACTCCCGAGTGAAGCGCGACTGCAAAGTCCGGCGGGGTCTTGACCCACTTGTTCTTTGTATCAGGGTTTTAATAGCGCAGGCGCGTGTATTTGGGGCATTGCGAATGCTCTTGCGTCGCAATCCCGGCGACCGGGAATGAATGTCGCTCCCATCCCGGTGACCGGGAATGAATGTCGCTCCCACTCAGGGAAAGTTGTTAATCTTGCTCTTTCTCACTGTTACGTTTTTTTTGTTTTTGTCGTTTGGTTTTATCGGATTTTTAAAGTAGCAGAGTATTAGGCGGCGTTTTTAATTAGGGCGTATCTTGCCTTTAATGGCAGTCGCCAGATGATCGCTATTGAATTAAAAAAACAATCCATTACACTTTCACTTATATATTAGAGCGAATAAAAGAATACCTTTATTTAGGACAGCCTGTGATTCGTGATGGCAGCGTGGAAAAGGAAATCGGCAGGAGAGAATTAGATTTGGAGGGGGCTGACTACATCTTCAAAAAGGACGTGCCTCTGCTTAAAAGGCAAAGTAGTTATGTCACCGATGCATCCTATTAATCCTAACTTATGGAGGTGAATGAAACTGGGGTCGAGAACACAAAAAGCAAGGCAGAAATTGGGGAGATAATTGGAGCTCTATGAATTAAGAATAACCCCGGGACCATAATAAAGATGGATAAGAGCACAAACTTGGCTCACACTGTATTGAAGTGCAGAAGAGCGGGAAACATTGCAAGAAGAAATTTCCGATGATGGATGACGGAAATTCTAAACTGTACACCCTTAAAGACAAAGATGGGGAGGGGGGTTATCTTCTAGAATAGTTCCCGGTGAGAAATGTAGCGTTCCTTTCACTGGAAAACGGTCAAGACCTAATATAAAACAATAATAAATCCACATATGCCTCATTGTAAAACAAAACCCGTCACGATTTACCTATTTTTATTGTGTTCCTTTATTTATAGTTAATGCAGTGGTTTCCAAACTTTTTGTAAGCAGGCGACTTCTTTGCTGACCCTATAGGTGGTACACATCATATCGCGACTCAATGCATCAAATGCGGATAATTAAAAAAAATAGACTTAAAATATAGAAGCAAACTTTTATTGGCTTAGACATTTCTACCGATTGTAGCTTATATGGATATAGAGGGAAATTAAGACATAAAGTATACTTAATATAAATAATGTGATGGGTAGGCTTGCTTGTGATAGCAAATTCAATCTGGGTTCCAACGATGCTATGATCCCTCGTAGTTAATCCTCAATTATTAGTTAGGTATTTATTTTAGTTTGTTTAACGCCCTCTTTCGCCCTTTGTTGGGTCTGAGCAGGCGTGAAAAAGAAGGCACCAATTTCTTTTGAGGTACTTGGGTCGGTAGGGTGTGCTAATAGTCGTTCGGGTTTCAGTTGTAGCAGGTGGTATTGAGCCCGTTACAGCATACACCCCCTTGCGTGTCGAGTGTGGTTGAAAATCCTGTTTCACACAAGGTGGAACAAAATTCGCACCGACAAAGCGGCTAAAATTGAAAGTGTGTTTTCAAATTTCTAAAGTTGGGTTAGGGCTTAGCCGATTTTAGCGAAGTTAAGTTACATCGGGTGTGGGAGTTTCCGGATGGAGTCCCTATTCGGGTCGATATCACTAAGAAATAAGGACCATCTTAAATGAGTGCAAATCGGTGTTACGAGCGCGTTCGTGCATTTGAGGGAAGACTGAACCTGCATGTCAAAGGTTACACAAGGTGTAGATGAGTTTGTTTCGTAGAATTGAAATAGTTAAAAAAAATACAACATGTTAAAAAAGAAAAAAAAATAGCATGATATACTAACATTAGATAGTGATAGTTTAACACTGGTCTGGGTAAGCGGACTGGCCTTTGCTGGTCCTTGTTTCTGTAGTTTTATAGTGAGAGCTCTATTAGTTTTTCTTGCTCAGGAATAAATTCAAATTATCAAGTTTCGATTCAAATTATACAAGTTTACTAATATATCTATGGAGAGTAGGGTTTTTTTTTTACCATTTAAAATTCTGCCATATCCAAATTTTCAAAATAAATTGAAAATTTCTATTAAAGACTTTTCCAAATGCTAATTGCTCCCCACCCCCTCAAAATTTGGTTCCATGTTACTTAATGAAAAAACTTTCAAATTTGAAAAATAATCCAAGATGTTATTTTGGAGATTTGTGATCCACAATTCTATTTTCTTCATAAATGCAGTTAACTCATGTCTGACAGCCAAGACTGGGTGGGTCCTCCTGTTTGTGTGGTATAGTGCAGACTCGTTGCTGCCACACGTCCGGCCTTACAACGGCCACCCCCTGAATCCAGGGCAACACCAACTCCCCCAGGCACTTGATGGAGTCCCACAGGAAGATAAACGGGGTCATAACGTGACCCTCGCTACTGACCACTCTAAACACCATGATGCGGACCGGGAACTTGGTCTTCATGACTCTGGGTACATCTTTGGGAGGAGGCACAGCAATCCAGCGGTTGTTTTGCGGGTTCCTCACTGGTCCTGGGAGAAAATCTTCTCTTCTGAGAAGAACCGAGGGGAATGCTTCAGGTTGTTCACAAGCTACACAACACCTTCCTTCCGCTTGTCCTTCATCTTTTGACACAGAATCTGGCCCCTTCCTCTTCTTGGATGTGTAGTATTGGATATCCTCATGCACTAACTGTCTGGTGAGAGAGACTAACACTCCCTCGTCCCTGGCTATGGACCTCAATCACTTGTTAGGATCGTTGTCAATGATGACGTGGACCTACGCGACAAATTCGCGGGTTCTTTTCCCATCAGAACGCTCAGGCTGAGCTTTCAGAGCCGCCATGCCCTCGTAATCACAGCCAACTCTTTCGTGATCATCTGCACCGTCCTCAGATTAACACTCGGAGATCTTCGCATTTGAGCTCCCGGCGTGAATCCCAAGCAGCACAGCTTGCATTTTCCAAATTTTTGGAGGATTGAATTACCATACTGTTGCTTCCTTCATATATGATGCATAACTGATTCTGCTATGATAGGAAAAAGAGAGAGCCGACCCCAGACACCACGCATGCGCGGAATTGGGAGTTGCTTACGGCGACAAATTACCCACCATTTACCCGCATTGCGTTGGTTTTGTTTTTCTTTACTTTCACGAAACTTGGAATTATTCAATAAATAAAAACTAAGTAGCTTTAATTATTCTCCCTAACTTTGAAAAGTTCAAAACTATGCAATTTCTATAGTCTAATTTGATGCGTGTCGATTAGAAAACACCATTAACAAAATGTATCCGGTTGGAACGAAAGTAATGTACAATTTCTCTAGAATAAAGTTTTAGATAGTATTTCTTAAAGTAGAGCCTCTTGTTTAACGTTTAGGAAGGCTACACATGTTTAATTTATACCTTTTTCTTTCAGATTAAAAATATTGTTCATAATCTTCTATATTCAACACTATTTTCGTATCATCTAAAGATCACATTAAACATGAATGTCATAAAGGTGTCAATGCAAGTACAGCGGTGAAATCGATTCATAGCACTTATGAGGATGATGCAGTGAATGGAAGAAGTTGAAGGAGGTGATTTTTTCCGTTTCCGAAGTGGGGGTTTCAGTCTAAAAGGCGGAGAAAAGAAATTGATTCCGAAGAGTTGGAAGCTGTTATCATAACAAGTCCTGCTACAACTTCTAGGGAACTCGAAGAACAATTTAACGTAACCCACGCGACTGTTCTTCGCCAACCGTTGAAAAGGTTGGAAAGGTTCCACTGATTGGAAAATGGATCCCGCACGAACTGTCCACAGCCAATCTGCAACAGCGTGTTACTTACTGTGAGTCATTGCTTTCACGACACCTTTAGGCACCTTTGGGGGGCTGGATTGTTACTGGTGACGAAAAGTGGACCCTTTATCAAAATGTTAAACGCTGTCGTTCGTGGATCAGTCGAGGAAGGAGAATTTCTTAACGGATAGGTGAACTTCATCCAAAAAAGATCATGTTGAGTGTATGGTGGGATATTGAAGGAATTGTCCATTACGAACTATTAGACAACAATCAAACAATTAATGCTAATCTCTATTGCAACATCGGTTGAAAGCCGCTTTGGCTCAAAGGCGACCCGACCCTCCTTAGTCAACAGAAGGGGGTGTCATCCTCCACGGCTCGAATGACCAACTATCTCTTGAAGGAGCTCGGTTGGGGAATACCCCTTCATCCTTCATGTTCTCCCGACCTTTTCCTTCTGATTATCACTTGTTTATGGGAACGGGGAAGGTGAGGCCGTTGCGGGCCTACAAGTCTTATATGGAATTGGGACGAGGTAGAGCAATTATCCCCAAACTTTTTCGGATCTCTACCCACTTTTCATATTTGATGCTCATCCATGCCCCCTCTCTCCCCCAATTCACATATGACTACAGTGATTGTCTGTAGTCGTACATTTATTAAGGTCCATCATAAAAAACTCGTATACCTATAATTTTATTCATTCCACTTCATATTTTTCTTTTCTCAAATACTAAGTTATAGAAACTTGCTATTTACTTTCTGGAAAATCTCAAATAAACATTAAAATGGTACTAAGGAAGTAATTTAATGCACATAAAATAGTTTCCATAATTTGAGAGTCGGCCTACCTATAATTAAAAAGATTTCTCCAATTTCTCCGAAAGATTTCTCAAATATACAATAGTAAAAATAAATTTCACTGGATAAAAAGTGCAATCAAAAGCAATCTTATCTTTTTTTTACTGAAAATTTAATAATTCTGAACGAAAACCTATCCTAGGGAGTCCAAATACCAAAGCCAAGACCTTCGGTAGAAACTGTACCACCTCTTCTCCCAGAAAGAACCTTCATATGAAAGTTTGTTTTCTTCCTTCTAGTGTCATGAGCCTTGCGATTTTTATGTGTACATAGCCTCAACTTATAGCTCCCTCCCCCTCCAATTTTGCTGTATGGTGCCCCAGTGGGTCATAACCCTCAGGTTCAGAATAACTGAAGTAGAGAATGCGGCGTCGGCCAGGGATGCCAGTGATGATTTATTGATAAACCTAGATTGCGAGACGAAAAAAAACCTAGATGTTGCAGAATAAACTTAAAAACACCCTAATCAATTATAATAACTGTAGATTTTCACATTTGTCCATTTTCTATTGCAAAATATCAAGTATTAAAAAAGATTACTTTTTACTTACGTCATTTATTCGTCGTGACTAGCTTCATTATACACTGTTATCAGCTCAGCAGAATTCTTGCACCTTTCAGTCGCTGTGAGTAACGTCTGTATGCGCTTCCATCTTCTAAATCCTTTAACAATTCCTTCTTAGGTTGCCAAGTTACACATGAATTGTTATATTTTGTTACCGATTGCTTTAGCTCGGATTCTGTCCCTCATCGTATTTTTATTTCAACTTGTTGGTATGATTCGTTTTAATGGTGTTCACTTGAGAGAGAATCCTTTCTACACAAGCCCACGAATGGGGTAAGACAAGTTAAATTTGATAGGTTTTCATATTTAGGTTGACCCAAACCATTTTTTGATGTCTCTCAACCTGTACCAAACTTGAATAATATTCCTTACAAACCAAGGTTTAGAACAACCAAGAGGAGCAACTTTTTTGATGCCAGAGTGGTAAACAACTGGAACAGTCTGTCGGAGAGTGTAGTGAACAGTTGTAACATTAACATGCTTAAGAAAAGATACCACTGGCATAATATAGAACTTAAGACAAGAGCCTATTTTTATGAGCTTGAGCTCCCTTGCCTCTTTGATTTCACTAAGATAAGCATGTATCTTGCTAGCTTATTATACCATGAACCGTCTTATTTAGCTATGAAATAGAACTTATAGTACATTTTATATATTTATATTAATTTGTTTACCATAATTTATTAAAAAGCCTAAATTTTTTACATTTTCTGAAAAAAACTATAAACCTAGAATAATGTGAAAAAACCTAGATCTAGGTTTAAATACCTAGCGCTGGCATTCCGGACGTCGGCGGCCGCAGACAGGCCAATAAGATTCGTATGCATCAACGTTATTACTCGGGGTGCCCCGCCCAAAAGACCAGGTCACGGCTCATCCTGAGAAATCTCGCAGTTGACAACACTAGCGTCTTCCAGCCTGTGTATTGAGGAGGGGGGGGGGGTGCAAGCACAAATCGATGCCACCCATTAGCTGCCTGGCTGGTGGCTCCCGGTGGAAGATGAGTCATTTGTATGGAAGGGAGAGTCAGCGCTCGAATTCCGTGGAAGAAGAATGATGGCTGGATTCCATGGCTCCCCTCACTCTCAACCCCATTTTTGGGTGGGGTAGGGGCTTGTATGGGGTGGCTGTAAGTGCCTTTTATAATCAACGGGAATGATCCCGAGTCGTGGCAATAAGTCGATGGTGGCAAAATTAAACGTGGTTCGCCCTCGACACCGCTCATAACGCTCGAGTGCGACTCGAGAATCAATTTTGTCGCGTGCCCTGCCATAACTCATTTTGAGGTGTTTGGCTTTTCGGGGGACTGCGTGATTTTGTGCCTACATTAATTGTTAGCCTGCCCCCTCTGGGGCTGGAAGTTTCAGGTCCCCCCAGGCGTCCCAAGCTTGGAGATGCGTACTTTTGGGGGACCAGGCGTCGTATTGAGGATGGGAGTGCGTTTTCTCTTGTCTTTTCAGAGTCGCCGCGTTTGAGGCGTCAGAGAAAGCGACTTTCTCCATTTCGTCGTGGCCCGAGAATTGCGATCAAATATAATCTCTCTCTCTCTCTCTCTCTTCTCCCCCCCCCTCTCTTTCTCTCTCTATATATTTTTCTCTTTCTCTCAATCTCACTCACTCGCCCCATTTGCACCCATCCACTCATCATCTTGGACGAGATCTCCCGCACGGATAAAGAAATGCACATAAAGATCAGAATGTCAATTATTAGTGAACCCGAATGCAGATGGGGGGGCTGCTAGTTGGGAGATGGGTGTTCGTGTCGTATTGTGCTTTTGACACCAACCATTAATGATGGAACCTCCCCTCCCCACCGGGTGGGAGAACCCGTTCCGCCTCAGGGGCACAAAGAGCGAGTGTCTTGTGTTGTGAAGGCGGGAAGGGAATGATAATGGTGTTGTGATTGATTACACTGGACAACAAAAAAAACCTTTTGTCTGGTGCCTGAAATATTTGAACGAATTCTTAAGTGATTTTGCTTCTGCTAAATTCGAAAATAACTTCAGTTTTCCTCCATCGGGTCTAGTTTTCTGTCTCTCCTCATCTCCATTTTGGCTCTATTAGATGTTAAAATTGCGCATGAAAATATTTCCAAAGGTGTACATGAGTTGATATTAGTGATTTTTAGTGCAATTAAACAAGATTTTTTTCTTTATCTAAACTATTTTAATTCTACAAGAGGCAATTAATATGAAACTGAGAGCATAACACATAAACAAACAAACCACAAGTAAAAATTAAAAATGCACCCTGGCAGAAAATTCAGGGATAAATTTACGTTTATTTGCGCACCGTTGATGTTGAGCAACAGGAGAATCTCATTTTAAACACCAGCAATAATCTGCTATCATCACAGCGTCCCAAGGTCGTTGGTAAGGAGTTTCGATCTCTTTGATGTACTGATGGAATCGTTCGCCTTGTTTGTCGCTAACGTTAATCTCCGAGATTTTCAGGAAAACGATCAAGATGACTAAAAAGAAAATGCATTTTGATGCAAGGATTGGGTGAAACTTTGGTGATAACTAGTTTGTGTTTAAAAACATCATATCAAAACACGAGTCTTTGGACTTTTCTTCTTTATTCTAGAGCACGTGTTCGAGATGACCTCCATTTGACTGCATTTCTTGAGGCGCAGCACAAAGTTGTCCATGACGCCCTTACAAACCGACCGACTAATGGCTCTGATCTCTTCCCCGATGGCTTCCTTAAGTTCCGTGATGGTCCTGGGTCTCCCTGCGTACACTGTCTTTAAGGTTGCCCCAGAGAAAGAAATCTGGGGGGCTAAGGTCAGAGCTGTGAGGTGCCCACTCAAAATCAGTCTTGAGACGATCACACGGCCACCAAAGTTCTCTTTCAGCCAATCTCGGGACAGGTTTGAAGTGTGAGAGCTTGCTCCATCTTGCTGGAACCAGAACTTCTCCATAAGCGACGGGAACAGAGTCTGCAGCTCCCTCTTGAAGGTTTTGAGGAACTCAACATACCGCTCTTGGATGACTGTCACTGTCGCGCCAGATTCCTCGAAGAAGAATGGTCCGATGATGCATCTGGCTGAGATTGCAGTCCATACCGTGCACTTAGGGGAGTGTAGGGGTTTGGTGGCTAACTCATTTGGTCTGGAGGACCCCCAGAAGATATTTGTCTTCGACTTTACCTTTCCTTCAAGATGGAAGTGAGCTTCATCTGAGGTCCAAAGGAGGTTAAGGGAAGTTGGGGTCTCCTGAATCTTCTCCAGTATCTTGACTGCCATAGCCTTTCTTTGCTCCTTGTCTGAAACTGTAAGGGTCTGCTTCGTCTGTATTATGTATGGGTAGGCCTTTGCATCCATTACTAGCACTCTCCTTCAAGTCTCACGGAATATACCGAGGGGCTGACTTCGCTTGCGCACACAGCGTTTTAGACTCTGTTAAACTCTCTCACGCTCTCGACCAGCTCAGCTGTACGCTTCCTGGGGCGTCTTGAATGGCTTGGACGGTTGCCACTGGCTGCATTGAGGCTCTCCAATGTCCCATAGTTCTCGAAGTGATCCACCTAGTCCTGAATTCTGCTCTTGGAGGGGGCTTTTTCACATTCGAACGGATGCACGAAAGTGTCCTGCACTTTCTTTGAACGAGCCTGTCTTGTAGTAATGTTTGACGCAGTATATTCTTTGCTGGAGCTCCCAATGAGAACTAGTTGTATTCACATGTTCTGCAAAGTAAGGATGATTAGTGAATGAATGAATGAAGGATATATCACAAAGTGTGTGCAGGCCCGTTTTTTTTTTGGGGGGGGGGTCACCAATATCACGGAAAGTTAATATCAAGTTGGTTAAAAGGTCTTTATAGTTTTCACTTTTGTGTTTCCAAAACACATTAGGAGAATTAAGGCAACCCTTTTTTGAAGAGGACAACTTGCTCATTTTCTCTTGCTTAGCTCACCACAACATCTGAAAAGTCGGGAAAAGAGAAAATAATTATAATTAAGTAAAGAATCCAGTGTAGTGGACGTACACACATACGTAGTGACTAATTTATAACATTTACATATGGACATTAACTCCCACATATACTTTTATACATATGGACATTGACTCACACACAGACTTATTAACATGGACTTTGATTCAAACCAAATTTATGTATTATAAAAGGATGTTCAATAACTTAAAAACTAGACCTGATTGAACAAAATGAAGGTAATTTTTCGATTCAAGAGACCGATTTCTTACAGGAATGATCTCTATTTTCTAAACACCAAAGACCTTTTAGACCAGTGTTATGTACACGGTGATTCCTGTGGGGCTACTTACCCCCGTGGAGGCGAATATCGGCGTACCCACCCAACGGGCGTTCACTGGGATTCGAAACCGTGTCTCGTGGTCAGAAATTCGACGCCTATTAAAACACCCATCACGCTTTGACTTCGCTCAACTACCCCACTTTCTTTATTAATCACCTCTTCCGAAACTTTATGGCGGAGTTCCACTCGCTTGGTTTTTGTCTAACCCAAATTGTAACAGTCATAGTCCTCCTACACCCAAGTGCGCCGCGTACACATGTCACTTTTTAAGGTGCATTTCCCCCTCCTTTGAATTCGTCCAGGAAATTGCAGTCGAATGCTTGGATGTCCTTCCTGCAACGGCCCGCGCCGCAGCTGCCTTCTTTTGTCTTAATTTTGTCTCGATTCTTTGTGATCGTCAAAAGGGCGTAAAAAATACAGACAAGGGATTCATTAGATCGACTAAATTTGAAGGATTGTCAAGGTTGTGTATTTTATGGCTCTCGACACGAGGCTTTTAAAATATGAAGGCTACTCGCGTCGCTTTTTTTCAAGAGGAGCAAGATTCAATTTTCTAAAGGAGTAAATTCAATTACACCCATTTAGAGCCATGAAACGAACCATATGACTATGGGACATATGGTTATTCACCCTGGATATATCGGATTTGGCTCTGGGTGGCGCCATCTAGTGGCAAAAGCCTCATTTATTTTTCAAAAGGAGTAAAGTTCATTTGTACCCCCATTTAGACCATGAAATGACCCATATGACTATGGGATATAAGGGTTATTTACCCTCGAGATTTCAAATCTGCCATCGGATGTGGCGCCATCTAGTGGCAGAAGCCTCATTTAGCCATTCAAAGGCACTTGGAAGTGATTTGAACCATGGGAACCATCAATGCGATAACTATTTATCATTTTATCACAAAACGCCGCAGGTCATTGGAGGGACTTTCCCTCTTGCTTTTAATTTTAACACCATGCGTATATATTTTTTCACCTATATTGAAGTAGAATGTTTTTCTTACCAATTAAAATTAATTGGAATGTTATTAATGTACGGAAAAAAATTAATGGAAAATTTATAGGATTTTTTTTTTAAGAATGAGGGAGGAGGCCTTAGGTTAGCAGATTTTGCTTGGCCTAGTTTTGATGAGCGTAGGGTAATTTGAAGGCAGGTAGGTAGCGCCATTCTTCCCCCATGGTATAAGGAAATGAACATAAAAATAAGAATGACAGTCGTCGATGAGCCCAAAGGCACCAAGGCCAGCCCCATAGAGGATAATAGTAATCCATCGACAATATTCCGGAACAGAGGGTGGGTATGTTGTGATATGAAGGCGGGAAGGGAATTAATAGCGGTGTCGTAATTGGCTATTTGCATGATAATGCGTGTAGAACTCTTACTTACTTTAGCGAGGGTGCGTATCAGCGTATCCGTACAATGGGCGGCTAGCTTATCAGGCCACAAAGGTTTTTATCCCCGCTCGCTAGATCTCTCCCTCGCTCCGCCTCGACGTCAGAAATCCAACTTCTTACCCCATGAGGCTAGCGAGAGCTCCACACTAATTTGTAGATTAAAGATAAATATCGAGACGAATGACTGAGTCCAACGCATTATTTTGATGTGACATTTTTTCACCATTGATTGACCAAGCAAGAAATGTGTGACCTTCAAAGGTACAATGAGTCGCGTTTCTCTTTTCACAATGTTTACATTTAATAAAAAAAGGTAAATTTGAACTCATTCATTGTGAAAAAAAAGTTCTTTTAAAAGCCCGGTACCGGGACGAGCTCGCTAACGCTTGTCCCGTGTACTCAGGACTGGTTCGTGCGCACAGACTTGCGGCCTATACGACTTTTTGGAAGAGGCTGGCCTCCTCAACTTTATTTGACTGTTTGTTGTAGGTCGCATGTTCCTACTCCGGAGGGAAGCGGGCCTACCCCCGACCTCGGAGCGTGCTTCCTTCTTGTTGACTAATCTTTTTTTTTTTGTTGTTGCTGTTGTTCCTTTTTATAATCTTTGTTATTTGTTATATATTTGTTTTTTTAATATAATCTAACATTAGGCTGGGGTGTGAGTACGGCGACTTTTGCCCTAGTAGGCTCTCTCCAGCGGGGCTCTTAAAATAAAAAAAAAAATCACTAAATTAAAAGCCCGCCCTTCGTTACGTTGATAAATAGTAAGAAGTTTAATCGAGTTTGTTTAGTGACGTCATTGAATACTACGGGGCGGCATTTAACTTCAATATAAACCATTTTTCCATACAAAGTGAGATCTGTGCCTATCAACGTTAATAACATCACCCCCGCCCCCACCCTGTTGATTCTTCATAGCGATGGGGTCGTACGCGTTGTAGTTGTCCAGTCAAGGTTTATCCCCGGGGAGACCCTCCTCCCCCGCACACCTCCCATAAGCAATATAAACCAATCCCTCTTTACTTCTTAAACATTCTCTCACACAGTTTTCCGTGATCTTCCGCACACCTTGAGCCTCGCCTCAGTCTCCGTACCTTCCCGTACCCAGTTCAAAGGGTGACGGGTGGCTCCCCAGCTCTTTCCCCCCGCGCCCTATTTGCCACTCATCAAAGCTACTCTTATCACCTCCCCATCGCTCACGAGTCATTACTATTATTGATGTTTCGGTAGCTTTTTTATATATCGGTTAATCATCTTTCTCATTTCTCTCCACTTACAGCGATGTTAAGTTACACTAGGCGTGGTTAGTTGCGTGATGGAGTGCCGGTTCGGGTTGACTTGACAGCAGCTGCCACACCGCTGCAGAAAGCCGTGGGTCGGAGCCCCCGTTAAGCTGCAGGTTATTGTTGTGAAATATAAGGTATCGGAAATGAGGGCAGATGGGTGGTAAACCTCCTACCAAGTTTAATTGTGGCTGGTAAATACCAATTTCTTTGTCCTAAATCTCGTTAAAATTTTTTTGTGCTTATCCCCGACCAATTTCTTTTTTTTTCGATATGAAAACTCATTACAATTTATTTTTCGATGAAAAAACTTAACAATTTCTTTTTCGCTGGTAAAACCCCCTACCAATCTCCTTCCGGTGATAAAACGCAGCATTTTTTTCATGTGATAAAACCCCTTCCCATTTTTCGGTGGTAACTCAGTACCATTTTTTTTTCTAACGGTAAAACTTCTTACCAATCTCTTTTTGGTGATTAACATTTTTTCGGTGCTAATTCCGTACTAATTTCTTTTTTTCGATGGTAAAAATTTTGACCAATTTCCACGTCATATTTTTGGGGGGGGGTGATAAAACTCCTACCCATTTTTGGTTGTAAACCTCCTTCCACGTAATTTATTTTTTAATTTCCTTTCAAAATAACTTTCTCGCTCCAATCCGGGTCGCTATTTCTTCAAAGGGCTTCATTTGTCACTTTCTTATAATCACTTGTTTCCCTGGAAAGCCGCCCACCCTAACCTAACCTAACATTTTAGCGCAATACAAAATGTTAATGGGCAGGGTAGTCGCGAATCCCGCTTGGTTAATCGGTGCCAATGCATTAATCGAGAGGGTGTGTGGACGTAAGGAATATATTCCATGAGGGGAGATGCTTGCGTTATATGAGAGAGCGATCAGGTATGGTTAGTGGTTGTAGGAAGAAAAGAGTGGGTGGTTGTAGGGAGAAAGAGTGAGTGGTTGTAGGAGGAAAAGAGTGAGTGGTTGTAGGGAGAAGGAGTAAGTGGTTGTAGGAAGAGGGTGAATGTTTGTAGGGAGAAAGAGTGAGTGGTTGTAGGAGGAAAAGAGTGGGTGGTTGTAGGGAGAGTGAGTGGTTGTAGGAAGAGGGTGAATGGTTGTAGGGAGAAAGCGTGGGTGGTTGTGGGGAGAAAGTGAGGGGTTGTAGGGAGAGCGTGGGTGGTTGTGGGGAGAAAGTGAGGGGTTGTAGGGAGAAAGCGTGGGTGGTTGTAGGCATAAAGTGAGGGGTTGTAGGGAGAAAGCGTGGGTGGTTGTAGGAATAAAGTGAGGAGTTGTAGGGAGAAAGTGTGGGTGGTTGTAGGAAGAAAGTGAGGGGTTGTAGGGAGAGAGTGATTGTATGAAGAAAGCGTGAGGGGTTGTAGGAAGAAAGCGTGGGTGGTTGTATGAAGAAAGTAAGGGGTTGTAGGGAGAAAACGTGGGTGGTTGTAGGAAGAAAGTGAGGGGTTGTAGGGAGAAAGAGGGGTTGTAGGGAGAGAGAGAGTGAGTGATTGTAGGGAGAAAGAGTGAGTGATTTTCCATTAAGTTAGGATTGGCAGCCACAGCAGGAATCATCACCCGTGTGCGGACTGTAACTTCGTATATTAGGACTAAATTCATGGCCGAATTTCTTGTTCCTTTATAGAAAGTTTGGATTCAGCCAAAATGTGTGTGTGCTGCGAGGTACATACAGTAAGAGAGGGAAGGATGTGTGTTAAGAAACCTACAGAAATATAGAGAAATCTATTCCGTTTTCGGGGGTTAGGGGGGGGGCTGTTCTAATGCGAGAATGTGAGTGAGACAATTTACTCTTCCGATTGTCTCTAGTGACGTCAGGCTAGTAGGCGTGGCTTGCCATTTATTGTATATAGCCTGATTCAAGGAAGCTCCGTAAAGATTTCAGTTACCATTTCCCAGGATGTAACTGTGCGTGATTATAGTGTATGGGGCCTGCATTGATAGACGCGAGTATGAGAAAGTGAAGTTGTGGAATGTAAGAGTTATGAATGGACGAACTGAGTTTTGGGAGGTACGCCCGAAGAGAGTGGGTGGTTACTTGCTGAGAAAAAAACTTTTGTAGCAAATGTATGGCGTGCACCACATGCGCTGGACGGAGAAGTGAGGATGAATGTAAGAGCATGATTGATATGCCACCGGGGAAAAGAGGTATGTTGCAGTGTTTGTTGTGAAGCCTGTCAGAGATATAAGTATGGGAAAATCTGACCATATGGTTTTGCTGTATAAGAGTTGATTAGTTTATGGACGAGATAGAAATGGCAGGGGAATCCTGAATGAAAGGGTGGTGGATTTAGCGAGATGGTGTGAAGAGTATGTGAAAAAGCTTAATATCAGAAAAAAGGAAGTAAATGGGAGCAAAAAGGATAGAAAAATTGTCGAACAAGCATGAGATGATAATCGTGTGTTGTGCAAATGTGGGTGTGCTAGAACTGGAAACAGAAAGTAGAGTGGTGAAGTGAAACGTACAATAGAAAGGAAGTGGATGGCGTACTTGCTGACCTATCATAGTGGTGATTAACATGTTAGGGAGATGTGCGGCTGACTAAATACAAGGAAGCGAAAGACAGAGCCGTAAAACCTCGCTTATCAAATGCAATTAATGTGAACCTCAGCCAGAGTAATTTATATCGCCATCAAAAACTGGAGCAAAAGATTTTAAACGTTTTTTTTTTTCTATTGAAATATACCCGATATTGAAATGTTTGGAAGTACGTTGTAGGGAAATCGATATCCCACCCTCAAAACAGAGGCCTTGTTTGCTAACCGCAACGTCCTGACATTTTGGCGGCGTAACCCTATTACTTAACTCCCCTCCCCCCCTCGCTCCCCTCGCCGCGAGTAACACCCGAAAGGCCTTCGCACAACCACGACATGCACTAATCATCACATTTCGGGTCTGGCAAGCCTAGCAATGGTTAAACCGGCAATATTTTCCCTAAGAGAGGGTATTTAATTTCACTTCATTGACGAAATTAGAGGAGAGTTGACCAAAAGCCAGAAGGTAGCTTTAGGGCTAAATGGAAGACGCTCTGAGAAGAACCGTTAGAGGAGGGGTCTTAATTCCGAAGACATTTTCCCCACCCTCCTTCCCCTACCCCCAGTGGGGTGGTGAAGTATATATGTCGATAACTTTAGAAAAAAAGGAAGATCGAGACAACGAAATCCGGCTAGAGGCCCGGCAACCAACGAAAGAGACGTAGAAGAAGCTCATCCTGAGCCAGTTCTTGGTGGTCACTTATGCCTAAGTCGGCAGTCGCCAGATAGCCACTTAAATAAAAAAAACCTGTCCTGGTGTACAACAAAACCCAGAGATAGTCCTCGCCATTGAAGAATACCCCAAAGTGAACTCCCTCAAGCACTCCCCTTCGTCAAAGGATTCACTCGTTTCCTCACCGCTCGTCGGTGCGAATTATTCCCAGATTAACCGGAAGAGTGGAAGAAGCATACTTTCCCTGTCCCGTTGTTGAAATCATCTTACCAAGACAACGTACTTAACGCCATCTGTCGCACGCACCGAATTCATCTGTGGCTTTAAAATTATCCCCCTGCCAGACAAACATCTGGGGTGGCAGTGAAGACGCCCACGCGCCTGCCCGAAAACATTCTTGAGGCTACATAAAAATTGAGGCCAATTTTTATGTAAATAGATTCCATTATCTGTTTTTTTGAAGAGTCAATTAGCGTTCAATATTAAAGTGAGCTTTGGGTCAACCATTACTGTATATTCAATTTTGTAATTTAGTAATCCTCACTTAAACTTGTTTAATTCAAAACTCTGTAATTTGTTTGTTAGATTTCATGTTTTGTTCATGTTGCAATTAAAAGTCTATTTTCTTAGAAGCATTTAATTCAAGCCTCGAAACGCTGAACTTGGCACTAGAAACCCTCAAAGATAAAATAATAACGTAATAATAATATAGCACTCTTAGAGAAAACTTAATCAAGGAGTTTTGGAAGTACGTAACAAACCTAGACGTACGTACACCATCACTCGGTCCTTGCAATACCACGACATACGTGTAGACGCGAACGAGTAGAGCTTGTGCCCGGGCTTTAAAAGTTCGCGTTGGCGATTTCTCCCCGGGTACGCTTGTGCGTGATTTGTTTAGCGTGGATGCAATGGCGCACGAACATTGTACCCACGATCTTCACTGCCGAGATTGATGCCCAGTGGAACAGGAGACCGCGATGACCGGATCCTCTCCGCAGTTACAACCTATCATCCGCCCTCAGACATTGGAATCCGGAATGCGTCATCTCATCTACCTGCTTGGCCGCTGGAGGATTTGAGTTGGATGATGGTTCTTGATCTTGCCCCTCATCCTCGACCAGCTGCTCAAATACACTGAGACTGCTCTAGGGGGCGTTGGAGCACGCGAGCTTCTGCACCGCGACAAAGTGACAATCGAGAAGATTTAATAGTATGGAACACATAAAGTAAAAGTACTCGTCTTCTACATTTACTAATTTACGGACTTAGTAAACAGGAGGATGAAACTAGCTATAATAAACTGTGTATCACGCTTTATTGTAGGTCAAATTTTTTGGCTGATATTTTGAATATTAAACATTGTACAAACGTGAAACTTGGCCCACTGAAATAGCTTAGGTAGGCACGTACACAGTTAACATTTCAATCGTATTGATAAGATACATACAAAGTTATGTATTTTGATGTGCTTTCAACTGTGTCACGCTTTATTGAAGGTGTACGAAAATGCCAATTTAAGGTAATGAAACAAAGTATTATCGTTATATTACCATTTTATTTTAATAATGAAACACGCTACCGAAGAATAGCAGCAAAAGATATGAAACAAACACAATTAAATTGTTGGTGCTGTACTTTATTTTTCTACGTAACTTCCTTGTTTAGAAATGACATCAAACTGTCTTTTGTCCACAGAAGCTCTTAGCCGACTAATCTGGGAAGATGTTATGGTACCAGCAACTGTTTTGATCTTTTCCCACAGGACATCCTTCGATGAAAACTGGATACTTCCTTCATACACTTTCGTCTTCATGATCGACCAGAACTGTTCGATAGGGTTTAGGTCAGGAGAACAGGGAGGCCAGGTCATAAGTGATTGACCTGTGATTCCCAAAGTTGCGAGGTACGAAATTGTAGCCTTGGCTGGATGCGAAGGAGCATTATCATGCATAAAAATCAATCGCTGTCGACGTGAGAGTGGCATATCATATAACCATGCTGCAAAATGCTCCTCCAGAAACGCGGTGTAGGAGTTGCTGGGAAGTTTGACACATTCTGGAACTCGGCAAGGCCCGACAAGTTCATTTCATATGATTCCCACCCAAAACATGACACCCACCTCCTTGTTGACGCCGAATGCGATGCGGGCGAGAGGCTCCAAGAGGTACCCAAACTTTGGGCCATCCAGAGTAGCTCTGTCCTCAACCGTGGAGAGGACATCTTGGAATACACTTCTCTTTGTGATTCTTGCTCAGGATGGGTCTAGCGATGCACTTAACACTTCTGGCCGTCTTTTTAAGGATCCTACACCGGGTGCTTCTGGACAAAGGAGCAATTCTAGCACTTTCAAATATGGCAGCACCTTTGCTACCGAGGTCTTTTCTTGTCTAACTATTTTTCGGATGTCACACTGAGATACACTTCTTCTCGCACCTTTATCTTGCCTTGGTTTGGTGATGGGGTTTTCCACATACGCTTTCAATGTTCTTGTATCCCGACCAAGCTCTTGGACTAATTCTCCAACAGATAAACCTTCTGCGAGACCTGCAACAATCCGCGTCTTCTCTGTAGCCGTCAAACGTCGTTTCCGGGGCCTTTTCTTACACCTGCAATAAAGCCCGACAGAGTTGAAAGCACATCAAAATACATAAGTCAACATAACTTCGTATTTATCTTATTAATGTGATTGAAATGTTAACTGCGTACGTGCCTACCTAAGCTATCTCAGTGGACCAAGTTTCACGTAGGTACAATGTTTAATATTCAAAATATCAGCCAAAAAATTCACCTGCAGCAAAGCGTGATACACAGTTTATATAGCCAACTGAAACAAGGCGGGGTTTCAGTGATGGTGTGGGGAGCAGAACTGGTGAAGGTTATTGGCAATATAAACTCGGAACAATACATCTCCATCCTTCGGCCCCGTACGGGGCACGGCGATTTTCTTTACTGGTCGCCTTGCTGACGGGACTCAGTGCCCCGTCCGGTCCCAGCTTAGCCAGTTCTGCTTCTTTCCGACACCCTGTCTTCTTACTCTGTTTCCTCTGTTTCCAGTCGGCTGTCGCCAGATAGCCCCTTAATTAAAAAAAAAAAATCCTCTGTTTCCACTAAGCCGGAGGAGTGGCCTCAAATGGCGGCAGCTGGCTTTGTCGGCCCCGTATTCACCCTTGGCAGAGCCGGCTACTGCGTGGGGTGATTAGCGTTTGTGTCACGTGCGAATAATAGGGTCATCATGGCCATGGATGAATGAAATAAAGTCCCCGGAGACCATTTGCTCCCCTTTCACCAGCATCGGAGCCGCTCTCGACAGCTCCACTAAAGAAAAGGAGACCCCCCTCTGTGCTTTCTCAGGGGACCCTCCAAATTTCTTGTACCGGAGAGGAGGCTTACTCCTCTCCTAGGACTAGGGGTGCGGTCGATTCCCCCTCAGTCCCTTCTTTGGAGCCGCCGGGCACCTACCGCTTTTCGGCGGTAGTCTTTTCTTTGCTTTCACAGGGGACTGCCAAGAAAGCACGCAGGCGGCCCAATCTTCACTGCTCCTGGTGGGGGCGGCTCGATAGGGCTAACCCCTTAAGGGGACAAGGGATAACAGCAGTGGCGCGCAGTCAATGAAAGCAAGTAGAAGAAAAGAAAAAGAAATTACACCCCAACAATTAATATGGCAACAGAATCAATTTTATTCTCGCATTTATGCTTGCCCATACTCGTATGCGCCCTACGGTACTGCTCACTTTCAATCGAATTGGCGTTAGACGGATGAACCCGGCTGCGATTGAAGACGTGCATCCTTTTTGTCGAGATTTCTACTCCCTTTTTTTTCTCTCTCAATTTCAATAATAGTTCTGCTTTTTGGTGCTTTGGAATGAATAGTTTAAAAGATGTTTTGCTTTTCTTAGCAATAATATACAGTCAGAGTTTTAGGATTTTTATCTAGATATTTCAACACCGTGTTAGAATTAAGAAAAAATTACCTATTTGTATACGGAAAAAGAAGCAAATTTAGCTTTGCAGTCATCTGCTTGCATTGGGCAACCCTGCCGGGTTGCCATAATCTAGGAAAAATCGATAAAAGATCTAAGACACAATGACGTAATTATTATTTTGCTTTGAAGCTTAAACATTTTTTAGGTTATATACTGGTTCTGAGAATTAAAGCAGCTATATAGCCTAAACTCTGTGTGGTTACGCTCTTTTATCTTACTCATTTTGTTTATATTTCCTGGATTCTTGCAGCCCTACCGGATTTACCCCTCGTATCTTTGAGATCAGTAAGTAGCTGCGAGTAAGTGCTTAGATAAGTGTGGCGTATTATTTATTCATTTTTTTTTTAAAGTGATAACCCCCTTTTAAACAAAATGGATGCAAATAAAGTTGTTACAAAATGCAATAGCATTAGTAAAAAATTAGTAAAAAGGAAGTTCAGTGCGAGGATTATAATGAAAAAGAAACTATTATTAAAACGGGTAGGCCTACGCCAAGACAAATGCCACCCAAAACTTGCACTCGCAAATACAATGCAGGACAATATTATAGAACATCTTGGCTTGTAACCGTTTGTGCATACTTACAGAAGCTATTTTAACATTTAAATAAAGTTTTAAAAGAATAACATTTAAATAGAGTAGCTTACATTTTTAGTTATTTTTAATGATCAACATATTTACTTCAATTAACATATTTAATTTTGTAAAACTTTAATTGGGTGGTGCTTGGCACGTCAGGGTTGTCCACATTTCAGGAAATTGTTTATTTCTCTGTCTCAGGCGAATAATTTAGGTCCGTGGATGAGGTCGTTGAGTTCTCCTCCAACCTCATCGCCGTTTGCCTAACTACTACATATTCGTAGAACGTATGGCTGTTTTGCACGTCGACCGCTTCCGTGGTGGTGAGCCGAATGTGAGAGGGCACTCAAATAAAATCATTATGTCTACATGAGCTATAAGCGCCGCCCGAACGATTTCACTGTCGCTGAATTTCGTCGAGCTAGTGCTAGGTTCTGGTATATTTTGAAGCACGCCCACCACTCTTCCTGGCGAGCATACGTGTCTTCCTTAACGGGAAGACCCTTCTAGCAGAGATGTGGAAGCGAGTCAAAAGGATTCGGGGCTTTTTCTCGCAGGACCTCCCTCCGTTCTCCAAGAGAATGGGACTGCAATTTCGGACCCTGCGTCCGTGGCGGAATCTTTCGCGACAGCTTTCCCCGCATTATTTATTCAAGATGCTGCTCCGCCAGCATTCAATGCACGTCGTGATGTCGCGGAAGGCCACCGACTGGACTTTACTTCCAGAGGCGGAAAACCCTTCAACGACAGGTTGGTTACATTGAGTGAGTTGCGTTCCGCTCTCTCTTCGTGCACGGACACTGCCCCTGTCCCCGACGATGTCCCTTATACCATGCTTCAACACCTGGGTGAGTGAGGTATGGCCTTTCTGTTAAATTTGCTGAACAGGATCTGTACAACGCGTATCCTCCCAGACTCCTGACGAATCGCTACTGTGCTAGTCTTTCGGAAACTGGGGAGATTCACTCAACGCCCGCCTGTTTCCGCCAATCTATCTTACTTCCTGCGTGTGAAGGTTGATTGAGGAATTGGTCAATGTTAGATTACCCTTTTTGTTCTGGACAGCCGAGGACATCTGTCTTCCGCACAGTGCGGCTTCCACAAGTTCCACTATACGTCGGGGGCTCTGCTCCTACTGGAAAATGCCGTCTGCGAGTACTTCATTCATATATAGCACTACACCACAGTGATTTTCGATCTAGAGAAGACTATGATACCGCATGTCGATACGGTATCATGGAGACTCCACACGATGGGGGCGAGGGGACGCTCCCTATCTTTATCTCTAAATTTTTGCGAGATCGTCGATTCCGCATATGGGTGAGGGGAGCCCTAAGAGGGCCAATGGGGCAGGAAGATAGTGTCCCTTAGCCAACTGTTCTCAGTGTCGCACTCTGCCCTGATCATCAACGCCATCACCTCAGTACTGTCGGAAGACGTTCTCGATACCCTCTACCTCGACGACCTTTTGATTTCTTTTTGCGTGGCCCAGATGCCAACTCTGGAGCGTCGACTCCAAGAATTAAACCGTTTCTCTTGCTTTCTGAAACGCTTAGGGTTCGATTTTCCTTGTCCAAGATTCAGGTGGTGCACTTCTGCTGCCATCCCTGGCTCCACCCTAACCAGGATTTGTTTCTAAATGCTGTTCGCCTGGAAGTGGTGGACTTGCGCCGTTTCCTTAGTCTTGTATTTGACCGACGTCTCACGTGGGTGGGTCATATTCGTAGCCTTATGTTCTCTTGTACCCCCGCCATGGACATTCTTGGTTCCGTAACGTTCAGCACTTGAGGAGCTGATAGGGCTACTGCCATGCTTATTGACCGATCCTTTGTTCGTTCTAAGCTCGACTATGGATGTGAGTTTATGCATCCGCAGCTGAGCATGTATTGCGGAAGGTGGACTCGATACACCACATCGCCATTCGTCTGGCGACCGGTACCTTCTGCACGTGCTCTATTGAGAGCGTACTTGTCGATGCTTGGGAGATGCCACTCACTCTGCGCCGTGCACAGTGCATTATTCGCCTGTACGCGCGAGCCTGGCGCCTTCCTCACTTGCCAACAGTTTTTACTGCATCTGCCGCTGATCTCGACGGTGCCTATGCTACCGAGAGATGCCAGTCATACACTAAGCTATTTGGGATTTGGGCTAGGAAACTCCTTCGACAGCTCTATATAGCTCTCGGACCGGTGGCGCCCCTGGTTCTGCCCAGGACGAAACCCTCGAAGGTACCACCACCTTTACCTATTTGTCGCCACGCCTCTGCTCTAACAGCTTCTACAGCGCCTGGAGTATTGCGTTCGGCCTTTTTGGAACCGTGACAGTGTATCCGGATGGCTCCAAGTCCCAAGTGGGGGTCGGTTTTCACGCCGTGTCCACCCTGTTTGAAGTCAGTGGGGCTCTGCCAGGCGTTGCGTCAGTTTTCACGGCCAAGCTGGTTGCCATGCACCGCTCGGTACGGGAGATAACGCGACGTGCCCGGTTCGGAGACCGGATTGTGATCTATAGCGACTCAAAGCGCCATGAGTGCTCTCGGGGTATTGGAATCTCCGCATCCCTTGGTTCGCGATATCCGTGACGCCACGGTTTTGGTGATCCGGGCGGATGTCTAAATTCTCTTCTGCTGGGTTCCTGGACCTGTAGGAATTGTGGGGAATGAGCACGCCGATGAGGGCACCAAAGAGTCCGTGAGGACTGGGCGACCACACCAGCGGTTTGCTCTTCTTCACACCGAGACTACATGGCAGGAATACGGGCAGCTCTCCAGCGTGTTTAGCAAAGAAGATGGGAGACGGTCGAAGGGAACTTAAAGTTGGGTGCCATTGTGCCTCGACTGTTTCCATGGACATACCCCCCACTGCCGCGAGGGCTTCAGGTTGCTTTCTGTCGTCTCCGAATTTGACACACTCGCGGGACGCACCGCCATTTGATTGGGCGTTCGCCTGCGCAATACTGTGAAGACTGCGTTGTCCCCTAGAGTGTTCGGCACATTCTTGTTGAATGTCCCAGTGTGGGCGATCTTCGCGCACGTTCCCTGCCCCGGTACCGGTTTGCGCGAGATCGCGCTACCGCTTCTGCGTTGTACTCGGGACTGGTTCGTGTACACAGACTTGCGGACTATACGACTTTTTGGAGGATGCTGGCCTTCTCAACTTTATTTGACTGTTTGTTGTAGGTCGCATGTTCCTTCGCCGGAGGGAAGCGGGCCTACCCCCGACGCCGGAGTTCGCTTCTTGTTGCTTTTTTTTGCTTTGTCTTTTTTTATCATTGTTATTTACATATTATTTGTTTTTTATTATAGCCTAGTAGTAGCCTGTGGTGAGGACGGCGCCTTATGCCCAAGTAGGCAGTCGCCAGATGGCGTTCTAAAATTAAAAATAACAACAACCCGGGCCTGTCCCCCCCTCCCTATCCAAAGGAGGATAACGATAATAAGAGTCCCAGTCCCTCACCCCTTGCTCAAAACTTGAAGGATCGCAACAACTGGCCCGCATCCTCCATAATTCGAAGGAGCGCCTGCCACAGAAGAGTTCGGCTGTCAGGACTCGAGGCAAGAGGCGGCCATTTATGCCCTTGGTGCCGTCCTGAGACTTCTCTGAGTCTTAGATGGCGTCCGCGGCCAAATAGCCCATTGATGTCTGTCTCCAGGAGGTCTACTGCCATCCATACAAGGGTTCATTCCTCGAAGGTAGATCCAGCAGCTTCCTCATTATAGGTTCGGAGGTGAGGAAGCCATCGCCCGCAAGCCCAATTTCCATCGCCCCCTTAATCATATATTTGTATGCAAAAATTTTCAATACTGAAATTTAAATTATATTTGTATGTCCACAACGAAAGAAAGCTTAATTAGCTTTGAGTTTTTTAGAATACATTAGCTTAAATCTGTTAGTTATTTCGAAATTTTCATTCAGCCTGTGCTTAATTGTTTTGATTTCCCAATATTAGGGTATATTACAAAATACACTATCTCATAAGTAATCCCAATTTCCATTGTGGCAGTCAATAAAAATGTTGCGTATTAATTTTTGTTAGATATAAATGCATGACTATATCGCACCATGTAATAAATTTAAACAACATTTACAAAGATAAAAGATTCAAATTTTATTTATCACCCGCCGACTTCTTTCATTAGAAATTTTCGCCCACGGTTCAAAAAAGTTTCCCCAGCCCTGACCTACAGGATACCATCGTGGCTGCCTCCCTCCTGCCCACCATCTCCGGGTATGAGTTTGGCAACTCCACCACCACTGGATGGTGGGCGAGCGACCGGGACGTGTACTAAATTTATACCTGATAGGACACGATTCTTTCTTGGCCTGTTAACAGCACCTTACAGTACCTGGACAGAATGTGGTGTCTCTCTATATTTCGCCGTCAGCCCACTTCGATAAAGCGAAATTCCGTTGTAACATAGTTCCGGGGACCTGAACGGTAGGCACTCCTTCTTTGGGGGACTACATGGTCAACCTTTGTAGTTGGGTCCTGGCGGATCTGATTGGAGAGCTGGAGATTGATGTTCTTAATGTGGAGGATTTCACACGCTACCGTCTTAAGAAAAGCTTCATTGTTCCTCTCTCGATTTGTTCCTATGCTCCCCCGATGCACACGTGGATTTGAGATCGGAGATAGTCGATGACCTTTATGATTGTTTTCCCTATACCGTTACCCGAGAGGTCACCTAGATGCTGCGTGGATCGGGCACGGCAGTTCCTTTTGGAGGAAATGAAAGATTTGTTTTATCTCAGTCGAGGAGTTTAGGTCGGTTGGTGAGGTCGTTGAGTTCTCCTATATCTTAATCGCCTCAAGCCTTCCATCGAATCTTCGAAAGTTTTGTACACTGTTCACTTGCCTGGTCGTCGGCAATTTGTCTCAGAGAGAAGCGCTACGCTTATAATTGCTAAACCGGTGTTCGGGCAAGTTCACCCTTTCTGAAGTTTGCCGGGCGAGGGCTAGATATCGTTTCACTTCGAGGAACGCTCGCCGCTCTTGGCAGTTATTTGTGTATTAACTCTTAGGAAGACCCTCCCCCCCACCTCCCTCCCATTGCAAAGGTGTGGATGCTTGTCGATAAGATTCGGGGTAAGTTCTACAAGGATTCTTCTACCATCTTCAAGGAAGGCGGTACCCTGTCTCCGTGGCAGTCCTTAGAGACCTCTTTCTTAGCTATCTTTCTCCATCCGGAGCTACTCTACCAGCATCCCGAGCACGTAGACTGCTCGCTGAATGCCTACAACTGGAATTTACCTATTATTGCGTTCGACCATTTGGGAGCACATAAACTCGATCCGTGCCTAAAAGAATGGCACAGAGTCCGAAGAGGGGGAGGTTGGCTTCCACGCCGTATCCCTTCTGTTTGAAGTCAGCGAGACTCTATTAGGCGTTGTGTCTTGTCTTCACAGAGGCGCTAGTTGCAATACACCACTGGGTACTGGAGATAACGCGTCGTGCTCGGTTCGGGGATCCGATTTTGATCTTTAGCGACTCGTAAAGAACCCAATTCTCTCGGAGCATTAGAATTGCCACACCCACTGGTTCACGCTATCCATGACGCCGCGGTTGCAGCAAGCTGGGCGGATGTTAGATGACCTTGTCTCATTGTTAATTGCTAAAGTTGCATATTGTAAATAGTTGGTCATACGAGGGATCTTCAAAAGGTTCGCGGAAAGTGGAAAAAAAAATCATAATTTCAATTCTTTGCCCAACAGGATGAAGCTTCTACGACCATGATATGTATGATGTTTGCAAAGGGAAAGTGATTTGAGCAACTTGACCAGCGAAAACTGATGTAAGAACAAACGTGGAATTCATGATAGAGTTATGGCGGAAGATGAGCATACTCATTGATGCTTTAAGTAAAGTTCGCCGGGACATTGCGTAACACAATCATTGATTAATTCCGCCATAACTCCATGATGAATTCCACGTTTGTTCTTACATCAATTTTCGCAGAAGTCAGGTTGCTCAAATTGGGGCTCATTTTAAACAGCCGGTAATCAAGCAAATCACTTCTTATTTGCAAACATAACATAACATGGTCGTAGAACTTTGCCCATCTCATTTGTACACTTTTGATGTCTTTTACTTCCCCACTCGTGTTTGCATTATTTTTGTAAGGTCTCTGTTTTACATCAAACCCAGAAGGGTGTGTCAGATGTAGGATGCTGCAGCTGAGACGGAAGGTTCTATACTCTCCCAGCCGTAACTCCCCCAGCTGTTTGCCCTCCCCACTTGCTGGAAGATCTGCGGCTATGTATCTTCCACCTCTTTTCACTTCATATTCACCACTTTTTTTACATATATCTCCTTCCATACTTTCTGCTGGTGGTGCCTCATTAGCTCTCGCTTTAACTTAAAAAAAAATTAAATATCTCACTGCCGTATGTTAAAGACAGACGTTCGATAGATAAATTTCCTAACATTTTAAGCTCAGCTCAGAGGTAAATTCTGTCTTGAACATTGCTGTAACTCATTATTCCTATCGCCTTACAAACTGATTTTGTATGTCCATTTCGATGGTACTATAACAGGGATGGGCAATAATTTTAAGCAGCTGCAAACACTGAAGCTTATGTAAACCGTTGCGGGCCGCATTAAAAACAGATGGAAATTTCGAATACATATTAGTTAATTGCAATTGTCTTTGTGTATTTGTTTGTGTATACTACATAGTCATAGATATAGTTACACATTAATAATTAAGGGTAATTTTTCTTTGCATAGTTTTGCCATCCCTTTTAAACTGTTTCCAGACTTATATCAGAGTGAGGACTTACAGCTTAACGTGGAATCTGAACCACAATTTACAATTATTGCCAAACTTAATGACCGAAAATATAAATCTAAGCCTCTATGAAGTGATTTTGTTGGGGAACACAGACCATTAAAATTTCAAATGCGTTTCAAAATTTGAAAGAATTCGCGTTTAAGATAAAACGAAACGCGGGCCACATGAAAAGCCTGCGCGGGCCGCAGTTTGCCCACCTTTGTACTATAATGTTATGAGCCATTCCCGAGTAAACATCTTTTTCTACCTGCTCCAAATGTTAACCGTCCTCCCCATTCCCCTATTTTTATACCAAGGTTATGTTCATTATGTGTGTCTGAAAAGTTCATATTTAGTCCAACTTTGAGTGTGATCTTTGACACTTCTGTTATTTTCAGCTGTGATTCCTATGCACTTGAAGAAAAAAATAAGTCGTCAACTAATTGAAAGTGGCTTCAATATTTCCTATTAATTCTATATTCTTTGTTTCAATTCAAGAGTTCCTAGTAGTTTTTCGAACATTCCTGTAAACATGAACATGATAGGCCAACATAATGTTAATACTTAAATGTGGTAATATCTATTCACAAAGAATTCTGCTTTCAATCAGTTTCGTTGTTTTGTAAGTTCATGATAACAATAGACAACGAGTGAGACCTTGCATTAATAGCATGCTAAGTTTTTGAGTTAAATGTTTATTAATGTCGCTTTTTTTTTGTCGCGTTAATTTTGACATAGCCTGAATGGCGATGTTACATGGCTATGGTTGTAGGATAGGCTTTTAATGGAGGTCTTTATCTACTAACGCCTTATTTTTGTAGCGTTCATAGTTTTGATTGTGTGTGAGCGTGGACACTACTCGAGTTATGTAATTTCGTTCCTTTGCTACTCTAAAAGCTCGTTTTCCAAAATAAAATTTGATGGCGATTATTCCCGCGATGATATTTGCATTATTATCATATAAATAAAGCGGCGCGGCTTTTTGTATTTGGCAATTGTATATTGAGTCGAAATTCTATTAGTTATATTTTCTCTTCACAAGAGTATAAAAGGGCAACTTGACACACTCGAGTATTTCAGTCAGGTTAACCCTGTTCTGTATTCAAGAGAACATCCTAAAGATAGGGTTAACTGAAAGTACCACATTTACTTGCTTAATGTTGTCCATCGTTGCTGATGACGACGTCACTCCATACATGGATGAGTTTGATGATGTTTGGTTGCTGATTATCGTCTTTGGTGAGATCGTTGATGGCTGCCAAGGTTGGCACAGCCTCTTCCTCAGACATCGCAGATATGGGGTAGGGTATTGTATTAATGTGTGGATGAATGAGCAATTGCTGGAGTGATAACTTGCACTTTGACGTTTAAAGTGGAAAGTAGGTGTGCATTCTTCAGTCCACCATCTTCACTTTCCCCTGCTGAGTCCAGTGGCAAGGAAATGATCCATGGCGACTGGAGCAGGTTTAAGTTGCAGTGCTCTGCCGAAAGAGTCCCTCCTTGGATTATCGCCTTATGCACGAGCACCGTGCAGATTTGATCTCCAGGTTTACTCCTGAAGCCTTGGCCCTTCCAAGGGCTCCCGCAAGGCAGTGGGGTTGGCCGGGTTATACCGCCCGCGACCGGGCGGACCACCTTTACATTAACGCATACGTACGTACGCACGAGCAGATCTGATAATGTACCCATGACAACAGAAACTGGCGGCCTCTATGTATATAGTCCGAATAACACCCCTTTTTTATTGGGAAGAGGCTACGCATCCGCTGTTTTTTTTGTGTTTTTTTACTTTCCAAAGTACCAATATTTTTGTAAGTTAACCAGGCAATGACTTCGCTGCTAAGATTAAAATTTAAAATCTAAAAAAAAACAGCCATGGTCAAATTTTTATAAATTTTCTGAACTTCGCCAATTATAATAAGTTTAAAAAGGAACTCCAAACTAAATTTCTTCCCTTTCAAAATATCACGTTGCTAAAATATAGTTATAGAAAAAGATATATAAAAATATATTTTCTGAACTTCACCATTTGTAATTCTTTGTTTTAAAACATTCACAAAATTTTGATACTTATATTTATTTCTGAACTTGGCCATTTTGTTTTTTGATATTATAAAAGAATTATTAGAACTAACTTGGAGAAAAAAAACATAAGTCATAACCCAACTAAGATGAAATTATTATTCAAATACTAAAAAAATCCCCTTCTTAAATTATAGTTAGTGAAGTGATGATGATGATGATGATGATGCTAATACAAATAATATAAAGGCTAATTGATCTGTCATATTGAAATACTTAAAAATATTGAAATATAAATATAAAGCATCTCGATATTACATTGGTG
The DNA here is from genome assembly GCA_963969495.1 of Ceratothoa steindachneri. Taxonomy (NCBI): domain Eukaryota; kingdom Metazoa; phylum Arthropoda; class Malacostraca; order Isopoda; family Cymothoidae; genus Ceratothoa; species Ceratothoa steindachneri. Next base: position 46,387,339 of record OZ018318.1, read on the forward strand.
AACAAGAATAGACGGATCTGTACAAATGTAAGTTAAACCCAAGGCCACGGTATTGTGTGTCGAATGCCGCAGTTGCTCTACTAATTTATAGGTTCCGTGACCTAAATCCCTCAAATAAACTCTAAGATATCTAATGCGTGCATTCGCTCGAGACTCCTGTACCCCCCGGTGCCGCTGAACGCGAGCGCCAAGACCCACATTGCGAAACTACAAACGATCCAGAACAAAGCGGTGCTTATCATCACAAACACCCGAAAAAAGAGAATACAAACGACAGAGGGAGCTCCACGACTCGGTTGGATTATCTCCAATCAACGGGGCGCTCCACGAGAGGGCTAAGAGAATCTGGCAAGTCATTGGCACCCGCCTGTCCCCGGAGTTCTCTCGTACACACCTAGATATTGAGGTCGACCGACAAATAAGACCATTTAAGAGCAGTAAGATACAGTCTGACGGCGACGTGACTCCAAAATACACATGACAAAATCGACAAATCACATAAAAACGATTAGTGTAATGCTCAGGTTTCTTTAGTAGAAATTCATAAATTCATATACCATCACTAAGATTACCCTTTCCAAAAACTTTGCGAAAAATATCAAAATCCAAAAATTTAACTAGAAAAGCTTTTTCAAAAACCCACAGCGGGAACAATAAACCCCGCCTCCAAATAAAGGCTTGAATGCCATTTAAGATCATTAAGATCATATATAAAAAATAAGAATTGAATTAACGTGTTTAATTTAGTTAGAATAAACTATAGATTTTTATAGTTTATTTAAAAACAAAAACAAAACAAAATACATCAAAAAACAAACAAAACTTAAACAAACAGAGCTACCCTTTCACCAGGGACCTATTTATTCTGTCTCCCACACCACCTCTACTCTTTAAACTCACCCTATTTCACCACTTTTCCCTCTCACTATCTCTCTCTTACTCTCCCTAAATTTCACCACTTTTTATGTCCAAATCCAAGCCCTACTAATTTCTAACTGCCCATGAAGTTCAGATTGGTGATTTTCATGGCTATTTTTATTTTAGGTGAGGTTTTTGTAATTCCAAGATGCACCACTCACCTGTGCCAATGGGTGCGATGGGGTGGTGCCTTTCCCCGTGTCGACGTCTTCAAAGTGACCCTATTTTCGTGGTGTTTTAAACCTGTTTTTTATGATTAGCGTGTTTGACTTCCACCATTCGCCCTCCCGCTTTGTTCTCGTTATTGGGGCTTTTTAAGTTCGTATTTTCGAATTTCATTGGATGGGTTCGAATTTATTCTGCAACCTTCCATTTTAAGACTGCTGTACCATTTCCCCCGTGGGTTTCTCATGTTCTTCCTGTGTCCATTTGTCTCCCTTCTAGTTTCTTGAGCGGAGGAACCCCCAAGAAAATGGCGTCACCAATCTCTTTTGGAACCTGTTTTCAGGTATCTGTTGACCTACAGCTTCTTAGAGCTTTTCTCCGAAAGAGGGTTCTGGCCATTAGTCGCTCCGCACAGCTGGCCTGTTTGTGTCCACAATTGCAAAGAATAAAATCTCCTAAGAGCATAAAAATAAAGTTTGCAAAAGCCTAATCAATAACCTATACGAGGCAGCCCCTGTTCTCAACACCCAGTTCAGTCCCACATAGCATACTCATCATCCAGAAATCTATCCAATCTATTCTTAATATTCCGCAGGGAGGACGCTTCTATCAAATGACTAGTGAGCCCATTTCCATTCATCTACCACTCGATTTGTAAATAAATTTCTACCAATCTCCGAAACCTAAACTTGTACAACTTAAACGCATTTCTACGTGTCCTGCCTTATTCACTAAAAATAAAAATCTTACCAAGGTTTGTCCTTTTACTCACTTGAAGACCTAAATCAAGACCCTCCCTTCGAACTCTTCTTTCAAACAAACGTATGTAGATTTAGTCTCCTAAGCCTTTCGCCATAAGGTAAGCTGACTCATCTTAGTCATCTTCCTTTGTACTGACTCAAACCAATATCCATACGGTGACCAAAATTGCAGGTTCGAGAACAGAGCGATTCCGGAGTTTTTTCTATTCACCCTTTGTATTTCTTCACTTTTCGCCTGAATTTCGCATTTATCGGTTGGCGTCAAAAAAAAGTTCCCCTGCTCCCAGACGCCTGAAGCGGCGTAAGAGCTGGCTAATTCGCAGGTGTACCGACCGCATACCACAACTGGGAGAAAACCTTTGCATCCGTGACGGCAAATAGTTTAACTAGTCCGATTCAAACTGGTCTTTTTAGGAATGTTAGATTGGCCTATTGGGTTTGTAGCATAAACGGGCGATAGAGAAGCAAGCGGCGTTTGTGTTGGGGCCGTATTCAAATGCACAGAATATGTGATTTCCGGGTTTTTTTTAACGACAGATGTTCGGTTCCATGGTTCATGTCGATGCATGTCCCCACTTCCAGTTTTCCCCGGTCATCCTTCCAACCCTTTCGATCCCTCATTCAGCTTTAATAGACCCAGCTCGCTAAGATGTATGTTACCCCGCTGTATTCGCTGTGTCCACCATCCCCTCTCCCCTTCCCCGAATCCCCAGTGGCAAGGCAAAGTTCTTATGCTCGCGGAAGGGCCCCTCTCTTAGCTTTTGAGTAGGAGGCGCTCCTTCATACAGTTATGTGTACCGTCTGTTATGTTCGTGATCTAGTGTTTATGTAACAGATTTTGACGTGTGAACGTAGAACTGTGTGTCATTCTTTTACGTCAGGTTCTGTAGGCTGTGACAGGAACTAAAGCCTCATCTCGAGGCGAGTTTTGCTTCAGGCGGGAATCTCGGACATGACTGACGCATGCCGATAAAATGGAATGCAGCAATCCTTGATGACAAATTTGTTTTCTTCGAATTTAAAGCACAAATGCCGTACTACGCAGAAAATTTGTAAATAGAGATCTGTAAAAAAAAGGGGGTGGGCGTGGAAGAGAGTCGAGTTTTTTTCCTGCAAGCATTGGAGCCGGGAGGGCAAATTGCTGGTTGGGATTGGAAGGGTACGCAACTCTCTAGGTGTCATCTGACATCTTCTCCTTGTTGGTGTATAAAATACTAGAAAAAGGGAGCAGATAAAGAAATACGCCCAACGACTTTGGAGACGCTTTTCTTAATTAACTTGGAATTTTATAGAGACGCTTTTCTTAACGTTCACGATTTGAGGGGCGTTCAACTGTACTTGGGTACTTTGGGGTCGCTTTCCTTTACATCCCTTATCTCCATTCAGTGAAGATACATTTTATTTATGTGGTTGGGGCCTACTGATTAACGCAGGCTACGTACGAACCATGGTTATCTACAGCGGAAGGCAGCCGCCGTGAAGGCGATCCAAAATGAGACTCCATCCGTCAACTTGACACACCCGATTAGCTGAACTATCGCTGAAATCGGAAGATATGTTTTCAGGCAATACAAAGAGAAAATGGTTGGAAGAATGTAGATATGTTACCCCTCCCCCCCCCCCACGCCGACCAGGGATGAATAGACAAAAGCTCTTTGCCGACTAGCCTGCGAAGATGCCTACAAAGAAAGTGCTGAAAATAAAGATGAAATGGAAATATATAGAAAATATAAAGCCCAGGTAGACTCAAACTAGTTTTAGACTGCCGGGGGCACTAGGGTTGGGAGGGCGCGTGCCCTCCCAAGGCAAAGCAGACCATGCTAGACGCGTGAGTCCTGTCTACCTTCCTGGTGTATAAGGGTTTTGCGACCCCACCACCACGGGATTGTTGCCGAGTAGGAGGATGCGCGATTTACCCCCGGCATGATGTCTCTGTTCTTCTCTTCGCTTTAGATACCTCCTTCCAGGCAGTAGCTGTGCAGCTTCACCTGGATAGGAGGTATACTGTTATTTCCGCGTACATTCCACCGTCAGCCGACTTCGACGCGGGGAACTTCCGCCGCGCCGTGACACGGTTACCGAGTCCCTTTCTCTTGCTTGGAGATCTAAACGGTAGACACGCCCTCTGGGGGGACTACGAGCTTGAGATGGGTGTTCTAAATGTGGACGAGTTTACGCATCACTGCCCGATAACCGCTTCATTTTCCTCCTCGATCTATTTTTGTGGTTTCCGGGTGTATAGCTTAATTTTGGGTGGGGGTGGTCGATGACATCCATAGTAGTGATCACTTTCCCATTCAAATATCATTTTGGGGGCCACTACCGGCCGAGATCCCGCCCAGGTGGTGCTGGCGCGGCGTGGTGCTCTGCATTTCAGCAAATGACTGATTTCTGTCGGTAGATGAAGCCGTTGAGTTCTCCGGCAAACTCATCGCCGTAGGACTAATTACTATTCCTAGAACGTCTGGCCGTTTTGCACGCTGACCGCTCCGGTGGTGGTCAGCCGAGTAACGTTATGCCTACATGCGCTATAAACGCCGCCCGAACGATTTCACGGTTGGGGAATTTCTTAGAGCTAAGGATAGGTCCCGGTATATTTCGAAGCACCCCGCCGCTCTTCTTGACGGGCATACGTGTCTTCACTTAACGGGAAGAACCCTCTAGCAGAGGTGGGGGAAGGAATCAAAAGGATGCGGGGCGAGTTCTCGCAGGACCCCCTCCAGTTCTCCAGGGAAATGGGACTGCAATCTCGGACTCTGCATCCGTGGCGGAATCCTTTGTCATCAATTTCTCCGCATTCTCTAGCCGGGATGCTACTCCGCCAGCATTCAATGAGCGTTGTGATTTCGCGGCAGGCCGCAGACTGGAATTAACCTCCAGAGGGTATCATCCCTGTCTCCTGGCAAACCGGGGAGATATCACTCTACCCCCGCCGGTTTCCGCCCAATCTCTTAACCTCCTGCATGTGCAAGTTGACGGAGAAATTGGTAAATGTCAGATTAGCCATTTTATGGACAGCGGAGGCCATCTGTCTTGTGCACAGTGTAGCTTCCGCAAGTTCCACTCCACGTCGAATTCTCTGCTCCGCCTGGAAAATGCCGTCTGCGAGGCCTTCCTTCGTAGACAGCACTACGCCACGGTCTTTTTCGATCTGGAGAAGGCCTATGATACCGCAAAGCGATACGGTATCTGAAGACTCCACACGAGGCGAGGGGACGCCTCCCAATGTTTATATCTGAATTTTTGCGAGATCGTCGATTCCGCGTACTGGTGGGGGAGAGCCCTCTCTGGCCCAATGGAGCAGGAAGAGGGTATCCCGCAGGTAAGTGTCCTCAGTGTCGCATTCTTTGCCCTTAGCATCAACGGCATCACCTCGGTGCTGCCTGGAGATGTTCTCGCTATGTTCTACATGGATGACCTTTCGATCTCTTTTGCCGCGTCCCGATGCCAATTCTAGAGCGTCGACTCCAACAGGCCTTGAACCGCGTCTCTCGCTATGCCGAAGTGCACAGGCTTCGGTTTTCCTTGGCCAAGACTAAGGTGGTGCTCTTCTGCCGCCATCCACGGCTATACCCTGACCCAGACTCGTTTCTAAATCGGTTCACCTAGAAGTGGTAGACTTGCACCGTTCCCTTTGTCTTTTATTTGACTGACGCCTCACCTGGGAGGCTCATATTCGCAGCCTTAGGGCCTCTTGTACCCGCGCTATGGATATTATTTGTTCCCTGACGTTCGCGCTAATTGGGCTACTGTCTTACTTTTTTATCGATCTTTTGTTCGTTCGAAGCTCGACTACGGATGCGAGTTTTATGCATCCGCAGCCGAGCGTTTATTGCGGAAGGTGGACTCGATCCACCACACCGGCCTTCACCTGCCGACCGGTGCCTTCCGCACGTCCTCCGTTGAGGACCTACTTGTCAATGCCAAGGTGATGCCACTCGCTCTGCACCGTGTAAGCGCGAGCCCGGTGCCTCCCTTAGTCGCCAACAGCTCTCACTGCATTTGTTTTCTTGTTATTCTTTTTGCCTTTGTCCTTTTTATCGTTATTTATTTGTTTTTTTTTAATATATCCTAGTAGTAGGTTATGTTGTGTACGGCGACTTATGCTCAAGTAGGCAGGTCCCAGATGCCTCCCCACCAGCCACAACTCTACTCGCTGTTTATCACTTTAAGTTTTGAGTGTGGTAAGCGTTCTATAGGTGTAGATGGGTCATATGGTCCTTAAACCCTCCGTTGGTTACCCAAGTTTTCTTGGTTCCATTTACATCAGGGCCGAATTGCCTCTTTTTTTCTGATTTGTTTGTGTGTGTGTGTGTGTGTGCGTGTGTGTGTTATAGTTAAGGAGAACGTGGGGGTGGGGATATCCTTTGACCCAAGTTGATTGCATTTTTCTTTTCCTTTTCAGTACAAGGTGAGAGCCCGATGTGTTTAAAAGACCCCTCCCCCTCCCCTTCCCCGATTGAGTCGTTGCGAACGAGGTAAGGCGTTCGAAAATAGGGCAGCCACTTACTGAATTTCCTCCAAATACTTAGGGTGGTAGTTAGTAGGCCCCTGGTACCTTTATTTGTGCTCGCTTGTTCATGAAGATGACTCAGGATGGGGAATCTGGAGTAGCTGGTGTATGACGGCTCTAGCGAACAGACGTCACCAAAGGGGAGTCAGGTTTTGGAGAGCTGCGCACCTTGTGGGCCGAATGCCAAATGGCTGTCACCACTGCCCGCTTTCCCGAACCAGCCATGACTGAAGGAAGAATTAATTTGTTATTTTTAATTAAGCGAACCTTTTATTTGCATTAGTGAGGAATGGGAGCGTTAAAAAAAGACCCCGCCCTTAATATCAAACTGAAATTTCAGAATTGAGTTCTCGTTTCACTCTTCAATTTCACTGATATGGTGAGGGGAAAAACTAATAAGAAAAATAAATATATATATTTATTTTTTTAATAACGCGGACCAAACTCGTTTATTTTCGCCCAAACGCGAATATTCCTCTCGCGAAGAAGATGATATCAAAACCCGCAATTACCCTCACGAAGAATGTGTAATACATAAATAGCGGCATTATTCATTAAAATAAACGCATAATTTAAAACTCTTTACTAGGTATACCGCAAGAGCGTTAATATTTGATCTAATGGTCTATCGATGCGGTAGATGGGTATAATTTAAACCAAGGCTAGGTTAAGGATGAAATCATTGTCATAAGTAACCTTGTCCTTAGGCAGACAGCTCAGGTGACATATTTCGTGTCGCTTAAAAATGCGCCTAGGCATTACTAGCTTGAAAAAGGCCTAGTCATTACTGACTTGCGTACAAAGACCTGGGCATTAATTACTTGCGTTAAAAGACCTGGGCATTAATTCGCTGCGTAAAAAGACCTGGGCATTAATTACTTGCGTAAAAAAACTAGGCATTAATTATTTGCTTAAAAAACCCTCGGCATTGCGTAAAAAACCTGGGCATTAATTACTTGAGTAAAAAGACCTCGGCATTAATTACTTGAGTTAAAATAACTGGGCATTAATTGCTTAAACAGCCCTGGGCATTAATTACTTTAGTAAAAAGTCCTGGGCATTAATTAATTGCGTAAAAAACCTGGGCATTAATTACTTTAGAAAACAGACCTGGGCGTTAATTACTTGCGTAAAAGAACCTGGGCATTAATTACTCGAGTAAAACGACCTGCGCATTAATTACGTGCGTAAAAAGACCTGGGCATTAATTGCGTGCGTAAATAGACCTGGGCATTAATTACGTGCGTAAAAAGAATTGGGCATTAATTACGTGCGTAAATAGACCTGGGCATTAATTACTTGAGTAAAAAGACCTGGGCATTAATTACTTAAGTAAAAAGACCTGGGCATTAATTACTTTAGTAAAAAGACCTGGGCATTAATTACTTTAGTAAAAAAACCTGGGCACTAATTACTTTAGTAAAAAGACCTGGGCATTAATTACTTGGGTAAACAAACCTGTGCATTAATATTTGCGTAAAAAGACCTGTGCATTAATTACTTGAGTAAAAAGACCTGGGCATTAATTACTTGAGTAAACAGACCTCGGCATTAATTATTTGCTTAAAAGACTTGATAATTAATTAATTGCGTAATTGGGTGATATTCTGATTAAAGTATTAGGTTGAGGAATAAGTTCTTGCGTTTTTTTTTAATGTTGTGTTGATTTAAGTTTCGTTGACGTGATTTGTGCACATATTAAGAAATAATAATAAATAATGAGGGCAAAATTTGCAAAGGTTAGGCTACGTCTCTTAACAGCGTAGACTATTAGGCTTTTGCTTAGGCTACGTCTTGAGGTTTAGTAATAAGTCATTGCGGTTTATTTAAAAGTTGTGTTAATTGAATTTTTGTTCTGAACCCTCAAAATGGAATGTCGAGTTCAATGAAAGGCACATTTTCGACACTTGTTATTCATTTTCAATTCGAGACGGGAACAATGCAAACGCAGCTAAAGCTCGTCGCGATATTTGTGCTGTGTACGGGGAAAATGCTTTTTCAGAAAGGACAGCTCAATGGTGGTTTTCACGTTTCAAAAACGGTCATTTCAATCTTAATGACGAAGAACGTTCTGATCGCCCCATTAAGTTGGATGAAGATCGATTGAACGACCGTCTTCATGAAAATCCTCGTCAATCGACTAGAGAATTGGCTGTACAATTGACGTGTGATCAGAAAACTGTAGTAAATCACCTTCATTCGATGGGGAAAGTTCAAAAACTTGGTACATGGGTTCCGCACGCTTTGAGAGAAAGCAGTAAACTTCAACGCTGCACGATTGACGCAGGTTTACTTGCTCGTCACAAGGCTACCCGTGGATATAAGGACATATTTCTTTACCGCATCATTACTGGCGACGAAAAGTGGTGTGTTTATGTCAGCATGAACCATCGAAAACGATGGCTTACCCCCAATAAAAAACCACTTCCCCGATTAAAGCAAGGACTTCATCCACGAAAGACGATGCTGTGTGTGTGGTGAGATTGTGAAGGCATCATTCTTTATGAGCTCCTTGCGAACAATGAGATTGTCAATACAGAACTCTACGTTCAACAAATGTATCGACTCGCCGAAGCTATTCGTGAAAAGCGACCTCATCGACGTTATGGAGTCCTTCTGCAACACGACAATGATCGTCCTCTCATTGCCAATATGAAAAAAGACGCCATGCAAACACTTAATTGGGAAATCCTGCCGCATCCTCCATATTCGCCAGACTGGGCTCCATCGGATTTCCATCTGTTCCGATCGCTCTCCAACAATTTGCGCGGCGTTTCGTTCAATACTGATGTGGAATTTAGAACCTGGTTAGACGAATTCTTCGAGTCAAAATCCAGAGATTTTTATTGCAGAGGCATCAAAAAACTAGTTGAACGTTGGGAAGAAGTAAAATGCAACGGAGAATACATTATTGATTAAATTGCCTTTTGTTATCAATTAAAAATGAAGTTTTTCTAAAATTGTTAATGGTAATGAATAAATTTGATAAAACCGCAAGATCTTATTTCTCAACCCAATAGTTCAAAATGGATCATGGCATTCATATCCCACCGAACGCAGAAGAGAAGCTTAGCTGGATGAGGCTGCTGTTGTCGGCGGCGTATTGTTATTGTTTTTTTTACCCAGGACTAATCCATTCTCTTGAATGTTTAATATTGTAGAATTTTTAAAGTTAAACGATTTTTATAAACATGGTATTGAAAAGTTAGTATAAAGATGGAAATTGGTGGAGATTGGATGAATAAATAATTATTTAAATATAAATAACTTCAAAAGAGGCGATTTTTCTCCATAAAATAATGCTAAACATGATTATTTTTTTTTTTTTTTAAGAGCTCATCTGGCGACTGCCTACTTGGGCATTAGTCGCCGTATTAAAACTGGCCTAGTTCTAGGCTACTTTTAAAATAAAATTAAAGAGAGAAAAAAAAAACAACACCCCAAAAGGGGGAAAGGAAGCAAGCTGGTGCGTCAGTGTGTGCTAAACATGAAATAAATACCGCATTACTTATGGGCTAACATAAAATCCAGTTTTATCTCGAATATAAGTGAGGAGACTGAATAATCACTCTCAAGTATTCGAGTACAGTATGGGAATTATAATATTCCTAGCCATCATCAGTCGAGTGGGAATATTCATTTATAAAATCTTCGTACCAAATTTGGGATAACGTTTGAAAGTGTCCTGGTGGTAGTGGTGACCCCGTGCCCAGCCTGACAGTGGGTCGGGGACCCTCACACCTATTCCAGGCCCTACCCCAACTTCCCGGACCATCGCAGGAGCAGACCCGCCGCCTCCCAAGGTCTTTCCCAGAGATCCACCGGGCCCAGGTGTGTGTGTATCTGTGGGCAGTTGAAGAGATGTGTGGTGTCATGTATCTGTGTTAAGCATTTGGGCCAGTTTGGTGTTGTATGGGTGGTGGGAGATATTTTGTGTCCTCATCAGTATCATGGGTGGATTTCCTTGGAAGAAAATCGAGTAGAGGGAAGTTAAGAGATCTTGTTGGAATTGCGATGTTAGAAATAAGATATTAGGGACAAGAAAAATGCTATTTTAAAAGTAAAATCAGAATAGGCTGTTAATTGCTCTTCCGGGACAGGTAACTTCGCTCCCTCCGACCGTTTGGGACATAAGGGAGAGAGTTTTGATCTTACAGCCTGGGGTGTGTAGGACCTTCCTGTCGACGTTACCGCTAATAAGTGGGGCCGCGCCCTCTGTAAAGCTCTCCCGAAGGATCAGGTTAGATTGGAGAGAGTTGTTGCATGCTGTGGGACTTTTATCACATTCCTCCTGCGCTAGCGGTCTATGCAACAGCGAGGAAGTGGAAGTTCGATTGCTTTAACCTCACGCCGAGTACATCCGAGTGAGGTGCTAACCAGGATTGTATCCATATGTGGTAGTAGTGTCATATCCACTCGGGCATGACCCACCACTCTACACTAGTCTCTCTTGTCCTACAGTGTGGCTATTATTTAGAAAACACAGCTCTGTGCCTCCTGGGGCGGTTGAATCAGAATAAAAACAAAAGTTTTAGAACTGTTAGAACTAAAAGAGTTAAAACAGTTCAATTTAGCCCGAAATATTAATTGGAAACCGTTTTTTTTTATGTTTACCCATACTACTGGGTAATATTGGTCAACTGGATCCTAAAGTATTAACATTTATAAATTTTTAAAAAATCGGCGCTAAGGTCGCCAATCTAAGTGTATCCAAGATTGCCAAAGGATTTATAACTTTTTGCCCGGTTCAATGAATGGAAAATGAACGCCAATGGCACTAGGTTTGAGACATTACGCACAGTAGGTATGGTATAATAATAGAGGAGATGTATGCATGAAGGAAAACCAAGAGGAGAAAGATTCTGGGGTCTTAGCTGATTATAGTCTTAAACCATCTAAACCATGCTCGGAACTATCAGTGTACACACAGACCCGTGGACTATCCGACTTTTTGACGGACGCTGGCCTCTTCCATTTTAGTTTACTTACTTGTAGGAACGTGCTTCCTTTTTTTGCTTGTTTCTTTGCCTTTGTTTTTTGTTAGTTTTTTAATCTAGCCTAATAGTAGGCTGTAGCTTGATTACGGCGACTTTTGCCCTCGTAGGGAGTCGCCAGATGGGCTCCTAAAAAAAAAAAAAAACTAGCAGGAGGAATGTGCTGTCCGTACTTAGAACGTCCCCATCTGGGATATTGTGTTGAGGTCTCGTCTCTGTCATGCTGTTGAAATGTTAGCGTGGGGGCAACGATTCGGTCAGGTTTTAGGGCGGGGGGATATGTCAACATCAACCGCATTGCCACAAAGTAAGTTAAGCACACATCGACGACAGTAAAAAGTACTCACTCCTTTGCCACTATCTCAGACAGTTGTGATTGGCTCCTATGGAGTTTTATACTCTTGTATGTTTTAAAACATTTCATGTATGTGAATATGTATATATGTAGAGCCCAAATTAATACTGTCACATTTTTCAATGTTTCGAAGGGATGTAAGAACTATGATATAATTTATAGGCTTTATAAATCCTCGAATAAGTAAAATTTGTTTTATAAAACAGGTTGGAAAATTAATTATAGGGCTAAGCAAAATCGCCAAATGTTAATGCGAAGATTAGGGGATTTCGATGATTACAAAATAAAATATATATAGAATTAAGCTGAAAAAAAAAATGGAAGCAATTTGGCACCCTGTTTTGAAACAAAACTGTTTCGACAGTACTGCTTGAAATACCGCAAAAATCACTAAATTTAGTTTATTTTATTGGTAAATATCCTATCTAGTTTCTTTATAACTTCGCTACTAAGATTAAAATTTAAAATCTAAAAAAAGCAGCCATGGTTAAATTTTTATAAATTTTCTGAACTTCGCCAATTATAATAATTTTAAAAAGGAACTCTAAACTAAATTTTCCCCCTTTCAAAATATCACGCTGCTAAAATATAGTTATAGAAGAAGATATTTAAAAATAAATTTTCTGAACTTCACCATTTGTAATTCTTTGGGTTTTAAAAAAATCACAAAATTTCGATACCTATATTTATTTCTAAATTTCACCATTTTGTTTTTTGATATTATAAAAGAATTATTAGAAATAATTTTGATAAAAAACATAAGTCATAACCAAACTAAGATGAAATTATTATTCAAATACACAAAAAATCCCCCTCTTAAATTAGAGTTAGTGATGATGATGATGATATACCTCAAACACACACGTACACACACACACACACATACACACACATACTCTCTCTTTCTCTCTTGCAAGTAATAATACATTTACTTATCATTCTGAACGAAATTCAGCGTAAAGTGAGACATGTCTAATTGGTACCTACACATATGATACACCCTCGTGGTGAGGGTGTATCCCTAGGTTTGTCCGGTAACTCCGTTTTATTCGGCGGAGCTCCTCAAGTGAGTAGGTTTATTTACCGCGTTTTCGGAGGCACCTGACCGTCGGCAAACTAGTGAGAAGAGATGTCTTGAAGGCACCAAGGGAGGAGCAGGAACGAAGAGAGTGGGGAGGGCGTTCCACAATCTCGGAGCACAGCCCGAGAAGGCGCCATCCCCCAGGAGCGGAAACGGCTACAAAGAGCATGCAAGCGAGGGTCAGCGCAGGATCAGGGCTCGCGTGAGTTGTATCAGAGAGAGAACAGAAGAGATGTAAGAGCGAGTTGCAGCATTCAGGGCTTTATATGCAAGAATGAGAACCATGAAGGTGATGCGGGACTTGATGGGACGGTAATGCAGACTCCGAACCATCGGTGTTGCCCGGGAGAAGCAACCTGTAAAGTTCTGAACGAGTCCAACAAGACTCTCAAAACCAATAGAATCGAAGTGGGAACTAATCCGTCTGGGATTACTCAGGATTTGGATAACGGCCAGACCGTCGCAGAGATTTAGGGACGAATCAATAGCCCTAAAGAGGGCCACATCCGGAGCAGTGCCCACCCATAGACCCTCAGTTTTTCCATCGTCAGCCCCAGAAGGAGGATCCCCCGTCCAGACGTATTCATCACCAGGGTCACTAGTAGTACAAAGTGTATCGTGAAAAGGCGATTATGGCATAAATATCGAAGGTGCCAGGCAGGGCTTCTAGGAAAGCGCGCCTTTAGTTGCCAAACGGGACTGTGATGGTGCATGTTGTCCGGACCACCACAGCAGACGAGTTCGTACGAGGGACTAAAAGAAGGTTCTGACGTACAAACGCCGAATCCTCTCGGAATGGATTGGATAGGAGGCGGTCCGGTGGAATTCCCGTGGAAATTTGGGATTTCCTATGAATCACTGAAAAGTTTGGATTCCGGCACCGACAATGGGGGGGAGAAGGCACTTTTATGGGTGAGGAATAAGGATGGAGGCCATTGAGAAGCAGAATCAAACTCCTGACGGGGGTTGATTTCTCCCTGACACCCATATTCGATCTTCCAGCGAAACAAGCGACGCGGTGGCCGGCCATTTTGGGAGACGAGGCCTTGGGAAGTAATCGATTTGATAAAAGATTAATTAATCTAAAGCTTCTTCCCGTATCCACCCCCTTTTCCCCTTCTTTTGCCTATGATACCACAGTGGCCACAGTCGTCAACTCGGTTAATCCTGAGAGCTAATTTCCAGCGGTCTTCAATGCAAAGTTCTTAACATGGGAAGGGATAATAGGGAATTTAGCTATGAAATGGATGGGCATTGGCTGAATTCAGTTGAGGATGAGAAGGACTTAGGCGTAGTAGTAGATAGGTCAGTGAAGTTTTCAAAGCCATGTATTGAGGCAAACAATAGAGCAAATAGGGTGGTAGGATACATCAAGAGGAATGTTAGCTACAAGAGTAAAGAGGTTATCCTTAAACTCTATAACTCGTATGTTAGGCCACATTTAGAGTACTGTATACAAGCATGGTTACCACATTTTAGACATGATATCAACCTGCTAGAGTCAGTACAAAGGAGGGCATCAAAAATAATAGCTTTCCTGAAGCACCTTGGATATGAAGATAGACTGAGGGTACTAAATATGTTCTCATTTGAGATAAGATGTGTGAGGGGAGATATGATTGAGCTTTTTAAAATCTGTTCTAGGATGCATAAGTTAGATTTTAGCAAGTTATTTGAGTTGGAAGGTAATAATAGGACTCGAAGTCGCCACTTAAAAATAAAAAAAACAGAGGTGCAGGTTGGATGTTAGAAAATATTTTTTCTCCAATAGTGGTAGATTACTGGAATAGTTTGTCATCTGAGATGGTAGACAGTCCAAAGTTGCAGTTTTTTATTATTGTATATTATGATTGATTTGGATTTGACGAGTCTGGATGATGATGCTTTTTGTTTTTGACACATTCCTGTGTATGGTTCGAATTGTATATTGTAGATGCATGATCTGACACAACCTATGGATTGTTTAAATTGTATATTATAGATGCATGATCTGGGTTTTGACAGATGTGGATGACCTTTGAAAGGCCCTTGTGGCTTTTGTCATCCGTGAAATTATGTTATGTTATGTTAATGTGGTACTTATTGGTGCCAACAAGGATAGAGCCCGCACGTGTAAGCCGTTGGAACGAGATGAGTTAACATGAATATAATAGATCATTCCGAATGTTCTTTCCTCCCGCATTCGAAAAAAACAAACAAACATAATATTTTCATTAATCTTAAATTACTAAATGAACTCCATCCTCTTCTGTTCCTCTGCTGTCAACTGGCTATCAGGAACATTCGGACTTCCTCTTTCTTAGAAACCTAAAGATTCACTCTCTGAGTAGGAGCTAAAATAATATTAACGACGTGGAACAGCATTTACTTTGTTGAACAAGACTAAATAGTTATTTATATCACGATGGGAAAAGGTATTGAGAGAGAGATAGATAAATACATACACGGTGGTCCGAAAGTCTTGTCACCCCTACCGAAAAGTAATAAGAACAATAAAGGAACAATATAATAATATCGAATCTATGTGAAATAAAAAAATGAAACAATATTCGAAATAGAACATTAAAACAATATTTACAGGGGGGTGACAAGACTTCCGGATCACCCTGTATATATATATATATATATATATATATTACCATGCTTATCTATGGTTGCTCATCCCTATCAGATATAAGAAAATAACCGATTGCGCGATGACACTGCATCCGTTTATGTACAGCCGTAGCAGGGATGTACTCACTCGCTGAATCGATATGTCATTTAACCTCTCCCTCTCCCTCTCCCAGTCCTTTTAATTAGTTCATTATTCCCAAACTCGCAACCAAATTCAACCCAGATTCCCCAAACTTAACTTAAATCCGAGCCTAAAGTCTCTCAACCTACGTTACCTTACCAAAAGTGACGTCGCGAAGGGAAGCCTAGTGTTGCCTAATCCATCACGGTTTGTCGCCCAAATGCTTGAATAGGTCGAGGGTGGCCTACATTCTCTCTCTCTCTCTCTCTCTCTCTCTCTCTCTCTCTCTCTCTCTCTCTCTCTCTCTCTCTCTCTCTCTC